>JAHWFP010068980.1:0-55450 GCA_023313725.1 Lithobius niger | reverse complement strand
TCGAACCATCCATGGGAACCTTAACGAAATACTCCAAAGCCTTCCCAGTTCCCAAGGCCTCCCCCCCCCCTTGCTAAGAGTGACTTGTGTACCAAACTTCATGCTTTTAGCTAGATCTGCAAGAATTTGTTGGTCAAGCCTCAGGAGGGCACCGGAGGGGGCTCTATAGCTCGTTCGATTTGTGCTGTTAAGAGTTAATTGTGCACAAAATTTCTTGCTTTTAGCTCAATCTGCAAATTGGTTGGTCAAACATGAGGGATTGGGCAAGTAGAAACCATGGCACCGTCTATGATGAAATCAGCTCAACAAGCAATTGTTCTTTACGTGTGTTTGGTTCCTTTGTTCTCAATCTTTCCCACATCTACCCAACCCCTGATACAATACTAACATAATACACAACGGTTTTAAATTGTTACTTTTTTATTTAGTGTGTTTAAAAAGACTTATTATTGCAAAATACGATTGTAAATAATCTTAATTGCCCTTTAAGATGTTACATTGTTAACTGAAATTTTCATCGACTGAACTAATACAATTAGGGTAGAAAACTCCCCTCCCCACCAGCTGTTTTCTGGCAATTTATCTGGCTCGTATCGAACACCTTCAAAAAAAGTCACCATAAATGTACTTTTAATATTTTCTACGCCTCTGACATATCCATACCTGGCCTTTGGCGTAGTTGCTGCTGTTGTTGCTGTTGCTGATGCATAAGTTGCTGGAATAGTTGCTGTTGCTGGAACTGTTGTCTGAGTTGTTGCTGTTGTTGCATTTGCAACTCCTGTTGCTGCTGGAGGGTTAGTTGTTGTTGGAAATTAGGTGTTTGAAATGATGGTCGCTGTTGCTGCTCTTGCTGGAATTGTTGTTGCTGTTGCTGTTGTTGTGGCTGTTGTTGTTGGTTTATGTTCTGCTGTTGCTGGTTATTATTATTGTTGATGTTATTGTCATTAATATTGTTGTTGTTGTTGTTGTTGTTGTTGAGATTGTTGTTGTTGTTGAGATTGTTGTTGTTGTTGAGATTGTTGTTATTGTTGAAATTGTTGTTGTTGTTGTTGTTGTTGTTGTTGTTGTTGTTTTCATTGAATTGTGTGGGACCCATCACTTGAGGTGCTTGGAAATTGGGTCTGATAGGAAAAGGACCATTCTGGGGAAGTCGAAGACCTCCTTGAGCTGCAGGTGGCAACTGTGGACGGTGGTTCAGTCCTTGGTGCATCAGTTGTTGTTGCAGCTGCTGATGTCTTCCTTGCTGCTGTTGTTGCATTATCTGTTGCTGTTGCTGTTGTTGCTGCCTGATGGCTTGCTGTTGCTGAACGGCTAGCTGGTTAACGAATGGCTGCATGTTGACCGGCATCTGGTTGCCAACTGGGTTTTGCTGCTGAAAAACCCCGAAACCCATGTTTTGCAGCTGTTGTTGTGTTTGCTGTTGTTGATTAGGGCCTTGGGCACCAAGAATTTGGACGGGTACCATTTGTCGAATCTACGGAAAATAAAAATCTGGTAAGGTGCTGAATGAGAATAAAAGGTGACAAAGTCACTGATTAGATTTTAAAATGGAGTCATCGCCATTACAGGCTGGCCGAGGTTCGAGTCTCAGTCTAGACTGGACAGACATATTTTCTTTATTTAAATAAAGAAAAGATGTCTGTCCACTCCAGACTGAGACTCGAACCTCAGACCAAGTGCTCTGCGATCTCAATTACTGGAACGATATAAAGAAAAAATGTCTGTCCAGTCCAGACTGAGACTACGGATTTAGCCAATCCGGATTTTGCAGAGCCTCTGACCAAGTGCTCTGCATACTATCTCATTTACTTGAACTGCCGAGCCTTCTAATTTTGTGATCCGGTCGCGTACTTTTACCATCAAGGCCGCGAATTTTCCCCCCTCTATTCGCGTTTTGTACGATTACTTACACCAGGGTTCGTACAACCGTTAAGTGCTAACACTAATTCAAGGGCTTTCAAGGAACAACAACGGGAAAAAATTACAGCACTTTTCAACGACTTATTGCTATTTACAAATTGTGCTGTGATTTTATACATTATATTTTCAACTGGGTCCAAAAAAATGAATAGTTTGTATTCCACAGCTAAAAAAAAAAAAAAGTAGGGTCTGTCAGTTCCCAGGCCTGATTGGCTCTCGCGTGAACACACAGCATGCAAGAAGGGCCGGATTAAGCTTCATTGAGGCCTGGTGCTTAACATTTAATGTGGCCCTCTACCCTCCATTTGCCCTTCCAGTAACACATTAAAAAATTTCCATTTTTTGAACAATATTTCTTTTTATAAAAACAGTAAAAGTAAGAATTTTTTTTTAATTAAAAATATTACCTTATTTTATTTTACCCGTGACCGTGAGGTACCCTTGATGCCCCTTTTCGGTCTGTGACCCGGTGCTGCAGCACCCAAAGCACCCCCTTAATCCTACGTACGTTGTGTCCAAAAAATATCTCTTGTGCTTCGAGTGCTTCAAGTGCGTGTCGGTTCGCAAGCAGTAGCATTTAAGCGACCATGAAACGAGGAAGAAGTTTTGTTTCTGAAGTCAAGGCCAACTGGGGTAGAAATTGCATACCCCAGTTGCATCCTGGCTCCACGCTCTAGCCCTTGCCCATGCATTGGAAGTTAATGACTCTGAGTATTGCTTTGGTGAAATAAGATTTTGGCTGTGTTAAACCAAATGGCCCGGAGGTTGCTAAATCCGTAGCTTCTTTCCCAAACGACCTTGTGACAAGTGGTGAAATACGACGCAAGAGTTGCAAAGCGTATGCATTTATAAATTCTGTTGCTATTCAGCTTCATACCTTCAATGTTAATGCAACATATTAGTTGCGTTTCTTTCCATCTATGCTACGCATATTCGTTCTGTTACTTTTTCTCCTCTTACCTCTGTTGTATCCAGATTGCATATATAATTGTATGGTTAGGGTAAAGGCCACCTGAGACATGTCAGCAAATAAAGCTCTATCTTGCCAAGCACCAACCTGGTGTGTGTTATCACGTTTAATGTTTTGTCCATTAGCAAAATCGCAAATGTAAAACAATAACAGAACAACCTCAATGTTTTTATCATTTCCGAAATAAAGGAGATCTCTTAAACAACGATTTCCTAATCTTATTGACTACCCAAACTATTTACAAAGGGGGTTGGGATTGGGACTATTTTATGATAGTTTATGACACCTACCCTGACTCCACCAACAACACAACGACAAATCGCATCTGAAGCAAATGCTAAACATGAAATGTTAAACGTGAATTAAAACTACAACAAAATTGCTATTCTCAGATAATCAGTTTCATCGGATACCACTCGGCTGTAATGCAGACTAGGCTATCATTTTGTCACGCAACTAACTCCCTTTGAGAATTGGTGGGATGCAAGTAGATTTTCGTCTATCCCAAAGGAGACTGTGGTTGCCTTTGGTGAGCTGTCCCTCTGAGGGGATGAACTAATTGTTTAACGGTCATAAAGAAATACCACAATATTGGAATATGTAAAACCTTCAGCTCAAGTTCGCCGTTAATGGCTATAGCTGAAGACGTTCCGTCAAATTCGGTGGAAGCAGAACATCAGTCGTCTAAATTTTCTCCCAGAGTTATTGCCATCATTTGACCGTACGAATAATGAGTCCCGAAGACAAACCAACCAGGCTTTAAATACTCCTGCCAAGAATTTCACGTAATCATAGATCTTCTCAGAAAGTTCTGTGACTTCCCAGAAGTAGCAACATTTAGAATCCAGATTAGATCTATTCTGAGAAAATTGCCTATCCAGAGCAATGTCCCACAATCGCCATCACTCTTGGGTAGGGTAGAGATATTATGTCGTAGCATCCCTTTCACAACGTGGTTCACAGGAATATAGCTATTTAGTAGCGTTGGCAACCTAAATGTATAGGTCAACTAACTGCTACAATTTGCGGACCGGGCGTTTGCTACAAGGTGCGGGAAGAACTCTAAACCCCTAGTTCAACAAGTAAATGCAGAGGGTATTAAAGCGTTTTTTCGTTCAGTATCAACTAACCAAATAAGAGCTAATAGTGTTAGTGTTCCTTCCAACTCAATTTCTTTTATTTTTTTTTAATAACACTAACCTGCTGAGATGCTGCAGCAACAAAATTGTTCCCTTGTGGCGCTTGCCGAAACTGCTGGAATTGTTGGTTGAAAAATGGTTGTTGTCCCATGTTCATGCCCATTTGTGGACCCCTTTGCCCCTGCCGGGAAATGAATTGGTCAGCGAATATCGTAGGAAATTCCTTTTCGTCTTCATCATCTATATCTTGTGCTTGTGTCACAACAAATAGGCTCAATAGCAACAGAGCTACAACCTGTAAAATTATTTAAAAATATATATATATATATATATACAGTTAAACATCATGAATTTTTACAAAAGCCCGCAACACAGTAAAAAAAAGCAAAAGCGTAGAGATGAGAACATGAGGCTGCATTACAAATAAGTCCATAAAATCAGTGAAATAAGAAAAAACACATAAAAAGTGGTACTAACACAATTTTAAGCGATGTATATGGATGTTGATGTTCTTCTTCGGTGTCTCATACATTTTGTGTTTCTATACGCCTTACGTGAGGTTTTATTGTTTCGTATTTTAATATATATATATATATATATATATATATATATATATATATATATATATCCTCCTGGCTTCCCTCTAAAGCGTTTTCGAAATCACGTTTTTAAATGATGTGCGTAAAGTATTCCAACTCAGACGTCGAAGTAGGTAGTCTGTTGTCCGGTTTTAGGCCTAAGGTAGAGTTGTTAGTCCGTGTCTTGTAGTGTTATGATATGTGTCTTTTGGTTCTGTAGAGTTAATGCTTATAAGATTCCCCATAGCTTAGTGGTGCTATTCGCCAGCTTCTAAACTTCATCCTATTGCAGACTTACAATAATTACAGATATATAGTAATATAGTAATATAAAGTTTGGTGCAAACACAAGTTTGGTGTAAAAAAACAGAGATGAAAAGTAAAATTAAAGCTATTTACAATTTTAAAAATATTTATAATAATAATAATAAAAAAAAAACGGCGGGACAGTTTAATAATAATAATAATAATAATTTTAGTGTAGTCATGTTTCGCGCTTCAGCCCGTAAGCAGTGTAGTGGTTTACAGGGGGAGCTTCAGGAAGCGCGTAAAATCAAAACCATCCAGCAGATGTCTAAAAGAAGGCGCAGAAGGGGCCGAAACAACACGGAGGGGGAGGGCATTCCAAACATTCACGACCCTAAGAGCAAAAAAATGTTTCCGAAACTCGAGGTGGGATCTTTGGACGACCAATTTCCAAGGGTGTCCTCTGGTGTGTTGAAATGTCGCTAATTCGAAGAAAGGCACATCAAGTGTCAATAACCCATGCAAGATCTTAAAGGTAAGGACAAGTAGTAGTCATTGTAGTAGTCTAATATTGGTGACTAGGATAATCAGGCATGCTAAGAACTTTAAATACACCAATATCTGTAAGCTAGTGATGCTAGTGCGATGCTATTATATGAGTTGTTCGTTTAGCAATATTTTGATTATTCATTGCTGCAATAGCCCTTACGGAATAGGGCGATGGTAAATGTGCTCTTAGTAAGCAGGACAGAAAGCCACATCAGCTTGATTATTGATAAATAAAGGCATATTCAGACCAATTTCGGCTGCCGTTTGGACTTTAATGTCACTGCAGGCACGGGAATTGAATCCTCGACGTCTCAGACCCAATTCTGAACAACTGCTACGTCATACTGACACGCCTAGGTAGCCGTGTCAGTATGGAGGCCGTGTCAGTATGGCTACGGCAGGGTTTTGACCTTTGGTCTCAAAGGTCGGGGGTTCAATTTCCGGCTCAGGCAGTCCGACATTCAAGTCCAAAAGACAACGGAGATAGGTTTGCGTCAGCATGTATGCTCACAGTGTGTGCGTCTTGTGGCACCAGCTATGCGGTTTGCTAGTACTAGCTCTTGCTGTAAATGCAGCCTAGTCAGTTCGCCTCCAGAACTGTTAATTTCCCAGCCCTTAAAGGTGCCTATTCACCGATTAGCGGGGTCGCCATTATTTCGTTCTATTGTAGCACTTGGTTTCAACAAGAGAAGGAATGCGGAAAGAAATTTCTTATTGCACAACAAACAAGCCACGTCCTTCGTTAATTATTCAGTGTAAAGTTGGCGCGTCCACGCACACCAGGGAGCAAGGAATTAAGGTTAACGATTGCCACTGTCACTAGATGACACCAAATCTAGCAGTTCAAAATCTGTGTTTCAAAATGGTTGATGTATAGAAAGAAGCGCCTGTGATGTCGTTAGGCTTAACTTTACCCCTTGCTCCCTGGTGCACGTGGCCGTACCAAGGAGGCACGTGGCTTGTTTGTTTCATAAAAAGAGATGCATTTGTATGGTCCTTCGCTTATTGAAAGTAAGGACTAGTGCGTGCGCGGCTTATCTTGAGTCCTGCGGGTATTTTACGATCGGCTACGTCTTCCTGGTGAGGCCGCCATTGTTTTTGTAACTATTTTGGATATCAACAAGGCACTCTGCTACCAAAAATATACAAATATACTGTCATTTGATGCCAATCCCCGTTAAGCGTCATCCTGCCTAAGGCCGAATCACAGCTACTGAACCACCATCAATGTAATACATCAGTGTAGCTCTTGTATAACGTCCAGCTTAGGGCTTGCACAATGCCCAACACGCTTTTATTGGAGAAAATTATCAACATGTAAAAAGCTTGCTTCGTAGGGAGAGAGGTCCACCCTGTTTATCCTTTGAGCTGATAGGGCCAAATTTTTATTTTTACTCTATTTTGTTGAGTTGATTGCTCTTCGAATGGGAAACCATGTAAGTGTATTTTCTGTGACTTTTTAGGTCATGCAAATCTAATTCGTTTTTGCTTGACAACGGCATGATAATACCGAAACGTCGCAGCCCGGTGTATATTAGAAAACAAAAACGAACTCGTTTGATGTTTAAGGTAAGATTTATAAACTAATCCGAAGTCAAAGCAACTAAGGAAAATAAATAAACTTTCCTGAAGGTTGCAGATACTGCTACGTTGCTGTACTGTTTAGTTTACGTGGAACTGTACTGCTGTTCAAATGTTTTTACTATTTTTAACTTTTGCACACGATGGTTCAGCTAATGATTGGTTCATTCTGCTTGACTAAACGACATCGCTGGAAAATAAAATAAAAAAAAACTAATCGTCTTACTGTTTTAGCGCAGCTCTACAGATATTCAGGATTCGTGCGAGTCTTTGACACCTGAAAAAATGTCCTGGAAAGTAATAATGAAATCATATACCCGGAAAAGTGCTTGAAAATCTGGAAAAATTATTTAGCCTTACGTTAAAAGTTTTGAAATTTGAACTCTGGCTTTAATTTTATTTCCGTGCATAATCTTTGGATAAGCAGTAGTTTAGGGGTTCACGTGGACTAAACAGTACAGCAACACTACAGTATCTGAAACCTTTACAGGAAATTTTATTTGTGTTCTTTTCCTGGCGCGCTTCACTAAAAGTAGGAAACACGCTAACCTTGACTGAGGCTTTATCTGATTTAGTTCTTTTTTATTATAAATAATTTTGGTAAGAACTAAGAAGCACGCCAACCTTGACCGAGGCTTTATCTGATTTAGTTCTTTTTTTAATATAAATAATTTTGTTAAGTCTGATTCGTCAGAAAAAAACTGAGTCGCCCTCATTTAAATGAATCTGTGAGTTGTGGTGCAGCCTACGTCAAACTGCAATGGCCACGTCACTTATTAATCACCTGTTGTGTCTATCCTGTATTTAATAAAAGACTAGCTAAGTAGTCACATGTAACCTACTGCTTATGTTGTCTCGTAAACTGGGTCATTCCACCACCGTTACTCAATACGATAGTACTCTGTTGATATTAGGCTGTCGGCCACTAGGGCCTAGTATTTAAAACATGAGTCATCAGACTTTTATAGCTCTTATAATATATAGATGAAATAGCTGAATTTTAACGACAGTAGACGTTTTAGAAGCTGAGGGTTTTTTTTAGGACAGGATTCGGACCGGAAATCTCTGATCAGAGTAGGGGCCAGGAAAATAAGATCAGAAAATAAAAATACCTTCCACACTGACCTCACGGTGAGCCAAAGCATCCCCCCCCCCCCCCCTTTTCCCCTCAGCCTTTAAATGACGATACAAAAATTTGGACTCTACCCCCGAAATATGCTTTGGCTATTTCTATTGAAATCGTATTCTTTCTTGGGTATAGTGCTCCAGATTATCCACGAGTATAGTATATCATATTTGCTGAGCCTATATTGTGCAATTTATTTTTTTACAATAATACACGACGTTTTTCAAGGAAAGGTGAGCTCATACGAACGAATGAAGGAGGTTTTACAAATCCGTAGCACTTTTTTACTGTAAAAAAAAAAAATTGGCCCCCTAGCCTGGTTTACGAAGGGGCAATTCTTCCGCCCCCCTCTACACTTCCTTCCCCCCTCCCCATCCATTAGATCCGGCCAAAAACGATAAAAAGCAGTGCCGTTTTTTTTTTTTGCCTCCGCCTAACTGACTCGTAACCCAATAAACGGCATAACAAAAAAATAAAGGAAAAAAAAATTCTTAAACAAGTTGTAAAAACACGAATGAATGGCTGTCAACGTCAGCGCCCTCTGTAGGCGAGGAAGTGAATAATTCAGGAAGGCGTCTTGCTTCTCTAACCCCTCTTAAAAGAATTTCAACCCTTCAGCTCGTGGATACGTGATTCGCCCGTGTAGGTCAAGGAGGGAAACCGGGCAGAGAGGGAAGGAATGTCAACCCTTTGGGGCTCCAGGTAACTCTCGACCAACCCTCCCTTTAGGTAAAACAGCTTGCCACACGTAACCTTTGCAAAGTTATAGTCCTTTTTTTTCCCGTTTACTAAATGGCGATGTTCAGATCAAGACTTTAAGATTAGAAACTCTATTTTTTCCTTGGTGGAAATTACGAGTGTACGATGACTAATCTATGATTTTGTTTTGACTTCTTGTTGAGGTCGGAGTTTAGGGTTAATTGGTTGTTGTAGGGCGTTTCTGTTTTTGTTGATGTTGCTGTTGGTTGAAGCGGTGGCATTTGAGGTGTTTTATAGAGATGGATCGAGCCTTCGACGGAAAAGTATGTAGAGGGTGTTTTAGCAAAGACCCAAAATAATTCTTGAATTCTTAAAGCAAATAAACCGGTTAAAGAAAGGAAATGAACTGTAAATCTTAGCAATAACCGAATAGATAGATAAATAGATATACGGGAGGAGATAGATAGGAGATTAACAGAGTTAATATCTGGACTGTAGTTTTCCCAACACAATAGGAAATACAGCATTAGTATGTTGGCTTCGGCTGGATGGTGCCACGATAATTAGGCCTGTATGTGGGTAATTAGGCCTGCACTTGGATAATTAGGCCTGTATGTAGATAATTAGACCTGTATGTGGATAAATAGTCCTGTATGTGGATAACTAGACCTGTATGTGAATAATTAGGCCTATATGTAGATAATTAGGTCTGTAGGGGGCAATTAGGCCTGTAAGCGAATAATTAGGCCTGTATGCGAATAATTAGCATGTATGTGGCCAACAAATTGAGTAATCGAAAATTTACTAAGCAATCTTTAGGCACCTAGACAGTAGGGTGGGTTGGAAAAATACAATTTTTGAAATTCAAAATGTCATAGTGCGGAAAGGCTGGCTTTTAGCAAAACTACCGCACACACAAAATTTCATCACTCTGCGGTTACGTCTTGGATTTCCACACGACCTTGGAGTTTAACACTGAACGCCAATGGGCAGAATGACGAAGAAGGCACAAATGATAATCTGACTGGTTTTAAAATTTAATTTTACCATGATCTCATTTGATACTCTGAGAAACTGTATTATGCAACCATAACATGAAGATTTATTTCGGCGATGAAATTATCAACGAGATAATGGACGAAAATAGGCCGAAATGCCATTCTCGCGGGTTTTTTTTTATGTCAAGTTATATCCACAGTTTAAAGGGACACCAGGCCTGCCTTATAACATTTCGCCTGCCTTGTAACAGCCACGCGCATATCGCCATCGGCGCATTTACTATCGACAAGGTCGGCTGGGGTGGTATATAGCCGTGTTCCTCGCAGCGAGGAACGTAGCTGCTGTCTCGGTTGGCTTTGGGAATAGTACACGATACAGCATCAAGTTAAAGATTGTGTCGTCACAAACCGGAATGATTCACGTATTTTAACATCGCAATTTATAATTTTCTAGGCTAGTGTCTTGTAATTTTGCTTCGGCGATCTATTGGAATAATTAATTTAAATTTTTACCGTATTAGTTTTTTAGATTTTTGATCTCATGGTAATTATTAGAAAATTAATCCACGCACACACACCGAGGAAACGTCATGATTATTGTAAGAGCTCAAAGGATCATATACTGCGGGACGCAGTAAATAAAGTTAACAATTATGCAACAGAAAATCTCCTATAGACGCCACATTTTAAAACGTATTTTTACCAAGGGATTGACTAACGGTAAGTAAATAGGCCTTTGGGGCCGCACTTGATGTGGTGGATCGAGAAAAATGGCGCTGGGAGGAATATCCCTTTAACAAGAAGTCTACGACTCATAATTAGGGTATAAATTTTACTTTTAATACGAACTGGACAACACCAATCGTGGAGGAAATGTCATGATTATTGTAAGAGCTCAAATGATCATATACTGCGGGATGCAGTAAATAAAGTTAACAATTATTCAACAGAAAATTTCCTAGACGCCACATTTTAAAACGTTTTTTTTTTACCAAGGGAAAGACTAACGGTAAGTAAATAGGCCTTTGGGGCCTTACTTGGTGTGGTGGATCGAGAAAAATGGCGCTGGGAGCAATATCCCTTTAACAAGAAGTCTACGACCCTATGGAAAGCTACAATCAGTAACTTTATACTTACGAGAAAACGATGACTCAAGCAAACGGGAAGAAACCCGTGTTGTTCCTATACGGTGGCTTGTCAGAACACCCAACAACTTTTTTCTGCACACACACAAATTTTATGAAATCGCAACTTCCCCCTTACAGCATCGGATAGGACACATTACAACCCTATAGACTATAAATGGTAACGTGCACCAGCACCAATGACCATCTTATTCCGATATCATAAAAGTTTTGTGTGTGTAGAAAAAAAAGTTGTGTATCCCCAATGAGCCACCATATTTTGCGAACACGCAGCTTAAAAAATGGGCCAGCAAACAACACAAGGCAGAGCTAATTTCGTGGAAGCAAGAATTTATAGGGTTGAGGAGGAGAATTTGTGACTGAGACCGATACCGAACCGTCTTGGATACAGCCGTATTGATTTCAGTCTTAGTTTATAGAGGGCGCCATGTGTTTTATGTGGGTATTTCTATTCAGTTGTTACTCAGTTGTTGTTCAGTTGTTGTTCAGTTGTTCAGCTGTTCAGTTGTTCTTACTTGTTGATTGTCGCCATCTTGATGGTGTTCGTCGTCGTTTCCATCTTCCGCATGACATTGCGCGTCAGTTCGGCGATAAGTCTGTCCTCCTGTCCGGTGTTTTTTCAATTTTTGCAGGAGGTACAGATGTATGACAAGATTTAGATTAGGGGTTTGAATAACATCTCTGTAATGTGTGGTGCAGTGGCAACCCGGACCACTGCACTGTGACTGAGGTTGGCGCTAATGACCAAGTTGTCGACGCGCTATTAAGCCTTAATTCCCCCCCCCCCCCTCTATTCAGTTTTCAGCCTAAAATTAAACTAAACTAAACGAAACTAGCTTGATTTTAATTATTGTTTAGCCTAACTTAGTTGTAATTTAATTTACTTTAGATTTTGGGCTGAAAAATGAGTAAAAATTATCAGATGGAACACGCGGCGCCCTCTGAAAACTCGGACTGAACTAATGGGGACCGATCTAACGTGTTGTCAATAGGGACTTTTTAGAAGTTACAAATTCTCCTCCAAACCCTATAAATTCTTGGTGAAAGTAAATTGTGTTAGCTGACATTTGCCATATGCGGTTTGTAAAAATACCACGAATTATTGTGGCAATTTGCGATGTCCAGCGCAATGTTAATTTACTGTGCATCTTTGAACTCCAATGTGGGCCGGTTTATGCTACGATTACCAGCACCATTTGCCTGTGTTACAGCGGTCCTTGTCAAGCGGTGATCGCTGTTTGCGCTGTAGTAACCCTTATATAGTAACCCTTATGTGAGGACGCGTTGCGATTGTACGAGTTATTACCCCCTCCCCTCCCCCCCAAGTTTGATGGGGGTTCTTCGCAGCGAAATCTGCTGTTAGCTACGGTGGTACCTCCGGGTCCTGGGGAGGGGGGGGGGGAGAGAACACGAGCAGCAAGTGTTCCAACCCACAAGACCTGAAGTTAGGGCGAAATACGGTAAAAGTAGACAAAGGGCATTAATTTCTGTTGTAAAATTTCTAAAAAATTGGCTCTTTTAAAGTGTCAGTCATTAAAATTTCTGAAAATGTGTGGTTTTACAGGGATCCGAGATTCTTATAGCACCCCACTTTCTTTGTGATCCCTATCTGAATTATGGGACCCTATTTCGAATTCCAATATTTTCCCTCCCCATTCCCCGAAAAAAAATCCTCGGTGCGTTGAGTGCTGCCACCATTAGAACAAGAAAATCAAAGAAAATGTTTTAAAAAAATACGATATACACGTGTTTAAATTGCGTGAAATTGTACGCAGTGAATGTCAATCGTTGTTATTGTGTTTAGGGATGTGAAACAGGGCTAATAATTGCGACACACAAGTGTTCATCATCGAAGTTCCCCGTCAAGTTTTGATGCGCTCATTTAAGAACACCACACACGATCCTTTCTTCCAAATTCAAGTTCACACGTATTAACCTATACCTATTTATTTCGTTCGTACGACGCGGCAAGCTCCATTTCTTAAGGCTACGAATTTAACTTGATCGCTACCTGTTCATCGGCTATTAAACACCTCCCTTAAATCACGGAACGAGCTGAACGTGATTGACGGGCCGGTCTATTTTTAGCGCCACTCGCCGCCATTTCCTCATTTTCCAACCGGCATACCATAGCGCACACGCGTGCACGGGTTGCTCCATAGCGTTTAGCTAAAAGATAATTTCCGTTCTTCAGGCCTAATAACAAACAACAACCACAACGTCCAAAATGTTCAAGGTCTAACTGGGTTTTCATGACACGAACACTGCGACCTTCGGGGTTAAGATGAGGTCAAGACCATACGTGGTGACCCACGTGGGTCAATAGGATACGTTACATAACTCCATACATACACTTCCATGCGCGCGTATACTTTAAGTTGTGAGACGGTTTCTCTTGGTTATGTTTTTATTTTTGTTTTTTTCTTTCTTAAGCCTCCGGCTGAACTGCGGCTTTTGATGCAGTATGGATAAGGTTAGATGCACAGGTTAGCGTTTTACTGACGTCATGAGTTTTTTTTTTGTACATTTTTCATGGCGCCCGGGTAAAAAAAAAATGGCCAAACTAAAGTTGTTGTGGAATCCGGAATCTCATTCCTGTTACGCGTGCGTCTAGTGTAAATGGCTTTAAATATCTACAAATTTTAAATTGTAATGTTTTCTTGATAGATGGAAATTGTTTTTTTTTTTAAGTCACGGGTGTTTCAAAATGTCGGTCATTATAACTAAGTCAAGAAATAGAAGTTAAGCACTTGGTTCATCACGAGACAGCCAAATAAACATATCTCTGTGTTGCAGGAGTCGTGGCAGGTTATAAGGGGAAAAATGCTGAAAATAAGGAATTTTTTTAAACAAAAAAAAGTTTCCAAAAAAAAGGTAGGAATACGAAAAAAGGCGGAAACCATACATCGGAAGGAACCATAAATCGGAAATTGTAGGGAAAAAAGTAGGTAAAGAAGGAGAGTTTCCAAAAAAAATGTAGGAAATACGAAAAAAAGGCGGAAACCATACGTCGGAGGGAACCATAAATCGGAAATTGGAGGGAAAAAAGTAGGAAAAGAAGGAGAGTTTCCAAAAAAGGAAGGAAATACGAAAAAAGGCGGAAACCATGCGTCGGAGGGAACCATAAATCAGAAATTGGTGGAAAAAAGTAGAAAAGAAGGAGAGTTTCCAAAAAAAGGTAGGAAATACGAAAAAAGGCGGAAACCATACGTCGGAGGGAACCATAAATCGGAAATTGGAGGAAAAAAGTAGGAAAAGAAGGAGAGTTTCCAAAAAAGGTGGGAAATAAGAAAAAAATTCGTATACCGTAAGTCGGAGGGAACCATTAAGCTTGTGGCACACTGTTCCGTTCCGTTTCGTTTCTCACACCCCGAATTATTTGTAGTAACGCGTATTTTCCTTTACTGATTAACCTGTCAATTTAATTGGTCGCGTCCTATTAATCTGGTGTTTATTTATATTTTCGGGAAGTATCACAGATCAGCATAACTCATCATACAATTTCTTCAGATTCTTTGGGTCAATTTCTGCACGTCAGCCCAGCGAAAAGGTTATTTGCCTTCGAACAGAGGCGGATTGGCGCAGGAGTAGATCGAGGGATTTATGGTTGGGGTAGGGGTGGGGGATAAACCTTTGAAGACCTTGTATTTTTTTTACCACCGATTGGTGTGCATTTTCCAGTTTGGCGTCCCCCGCCCCCTCCAATTTTGGCCCTAAGGCACTACTGTGTGCTGTTAAGTGTATGATTTGCATGCGGCCGTATAGTTGCAACGTTTATAGTAACTTTTATTGAAGTCATGCGAGTTGAGCAAAGCGTTTAAGGACGAAGGTTAAAATCATCAAAAACCTTGTCTTCCTAAGGTCAGATTTCAATGTCTGAAAAGTGCTTTACCTGCTGCACCCGACTGGGAAAGGTTACAGCGTCTCTCTCCACTCCCCACACCGTTAACCTTCCCCCCCCCCCCCCACCATCCCTCCACAAAGCATGGACCCTCATTTTGATTTTTAAAATGCAAAAAAAAAAGCAAAACATTAAAAAAAGAAATAAGAGGGGAGATAGATGCCCTTGAGCAATATTGCAGGGAAGGGGGCGGCGGTTACCTGTCCCACCACCCGCAAAACCCCAAAACCTGTCATAATGCTAATAACTTCCTCGAGTAAAAAATTATGCTATAGAAGCCGGATATGGCATTGACGTACTGTAAAATGCTTCAGCATCACCACACACCATTTGGGGAGCTAACAGCCCTCCACCAACCTCCCAAGCTGGCGTTATTCAGTTCCCTACGAAATTTCTTTCACTGTCGTTGTCCTCTTCCCCCCCCCCCTAACAACCCCTCCGAGGCATTAAACAAACAAAATAACACATTTGTTGATATCTCGCCAACATTTACGTACAACTTAAAGCAAAACCGTATTTCACAATGCAGAGTCTATAAACGTAACCCGCCTCCATCCCCCCCCCCAAAAAAAAGGTGGTACCCTGCCAAAGGGCCAAACCGGATCCCCCCCCCCCCCACCACCATACTTCAAAATTCAGAATCACCGACTGTATTGTCTAGACCGACCAGTCCGCCCTCTAGATGTAGATGGCCTTTTGGGTTCTTGTTTTTTTTGTGTGCTTTTCCTTTGGCTTGGGTCAAGTTTCCTGCTGCACAGCTTGTTTGCTTCAATGGTTTTTCCTTTCGGGTCTCCGGCGTTATGTCCCGAGTGGATACGTGCGCGACGAATCTTTTAGTAGATGTACATGTCAATGTAGGCAAATTTACCGTTTCGAACTATTAGTTTTCTGTAATGTTTTTATGTTTACACCCTGATCAAATCATTATTATCGAAGGACCTTATAAATACTGAGGCAACGATTAGCAAAAGTAGCCTTGCTTTGTTAATAATAAATAAGCATCGATGGCTATACGCGACCCTCTGGTTAGACGGTCGTGCCTCGCAACTCTGACGTCATTTTGACGTCAGCCCTCGCGCATCGAATATGACCAACAACACGTCCGTTAGGAAACAGCACAAGAAGTCGTGTCGTAGTACGCAAGTATGACGTTTTACCATCGCGCGTGTTTGACGAGCAACGCGCCCTCGTCGTCGGAACGGAGCAGTGTTCCACAAGCTTAAGTTGGAAAATGGGAAAAAAATTGGAAATGAAGGAAATTTCCAAAAAAAAGTAGGAAATAATAAGAAAAAAGTCGGAGGGAACCATAGTCGGAAAATGGGGAAAAAATAGGAAAAGAAGGAAGTTTCCAAAAAAAGGTACGAAATAATAAGAAAAAAGTCGGAGGGAACCATAAGTCGGAAAATAGGGAAAAAATAGAAAAAGAAGAAGTTTCCATAATAAGAAAAAAGTAGGAGGGAACCATAAGTCGGAAAATGAGGGGAAAAAAGGAAAAGAAGGAAGTTTCCAAAAAAGGTAGGAAATAATAAGAAAAAAGTCGGAGGGAACCATAAGTCGAAAAATGGAAAAAAATAGGAAAAGAAGAAAGTTTCCAAAAAAGGTAGGAAATAATAAGAAAAAAGTCGGAGGGAACCAAAAGTAGGAAAATGGAAAAAAAAAATAGGAAAAGAAGGAAGTTCCCAAAAAAAGTAGGAAATAATAAGAAAAAAGTCGGAGGGAACCATAAGCCGGAAAATGGGAAAAAATAGGAAAAGGAGGAAAGTTTAAAAAAAAAAGTAGGACAGAAAAAAAAAGTAGGAACTCATTGACCTCTACAGTTGTCACGAGTACTTGAAGAACAGTGTAAGACCCCTGATTCTGCGCGTGAGTCATGGTTTAACAGAGTCACCTTTGCTTCCCTCTTAATTTGTAGCTAGTGTATTGAAATAAATACAGGACCATTCCCTGGACTCGAGCCAGCATCACAGCTCCCTCTTACGTCTATTTACCAACGGATTTGCCGACTAAACTACCATCATACGAAAATCAAGTTTTTCTTAAAATTCATTACGAGGTGGGTGCATTCGTAGTACACATATTCGCCGAGTTGGCGCTGTCATCTTTCGTAAGCTGAAATAGGACTTTAATAATTAATTGTCCAACACTCTTGCGTAGTTGAAAAGGGGAAGAAAGTGTCCACTTCAAACGACCTCATAATGAAACAAAACATAACTGCAAATATTTACAACGGAGATAAAAAAAAAAGGGGGGGGGGAGAGAGGAAAAGGATGCATTTTGGACAGAGACGAAGAAATGGCAATTGTTAGTTAGGGCTCGTTTATACGACGAGACCTTCTCGCTCGCCGAACGCTGTTTGCTAGTCAACCGTTATTTATATACGAATAGTTTCCAGTTTCCACTAAAGGAATGCGGCCACATACATAACACTTTAAATGTGTTATTAAAGAACAAAGTACAACAGTAATTTTAACATTGCTACAACATTGTTGTCATTTTACGTTATTTCCAAAATTTGCTATTCTCGCACAAAGAACATCATCTAGCATGAATAAGACAACGGTAGAATCGTCTCCTCGCAGCGAGAATTCAAAATCCAACATGGCCTGCATTTCGTGGTTATCGAACCGAAAACAAACCATCGACTGGTGGCATTCAGAAATCAGTGCGCCGTCGTCCGCTGCACTACAAATTGTTATCTTGTTATCGTAAATCGCCACTGTCAAGCCGCACGCATCGTACGGTGTGTCGCGAGGCACGAGGAGACGATCTGCATCCGCGTCGTTTGCCATGGTTGCCACGTGTAGACAAGTCGAAAGCCCCCATGTTCCGGTAAAAACGAGAAGCAGCCAGCAGATTTAGTATTGACCAAAACTGCTAGCGAGCGAGAAAATTGCCGTTACGTAAGAGCCCATTTATGCAACGACTCGCCTTCGCCTTCTCGCAGCTAAAAGCTAAAAATCGTCTGAAATTCCAACATGGCGGCGGTTTTCGCTCTACCGGCTCGCAAAAAAAAAGAGCAGCTGCTGCTTTCAGTCAGCTGACAAGGCCGGGCGCTCTAACCATTGCGCTACCGGGGCGGATACTGACTACAGACTTCAGTCGATCGCCCGGCTAGAGTGCCTGGCCTATAGGCAGTGGTAAGTCCTGGGTTCAAGTCCCAGTCGGGGCAGTTTCTTCTTTCTATCTCAGATTAGTGTATCTTGTATCCTCACAAGGCCAGTCTTTAATGCAGACTGTTTGCTACGTTTGTCCTTTACTTTGTGATTTATTCTTTAGTTTAAGTCCCGTACTGGACCTGAAGGGAAACGGTAGTATGAGGTACTCTGGAAGTTAGTGACGTACTCAGTCGAAGCCGTGGCTCCAGAAGATGAGAAGGACAATTTTACTAGGTAATCTGAAATTTGTAGGGTTTTTTTTAGATGTCCGGTGGGCGCATGTTTGGATTTACTCATTCTTTAACTTTTACAATTATTTCTTCTAACGTTTCAAATGTCAATGCATACTACCTATTGAAAATTGTATTTTGTGCATTAAAACCCATTTAACTTAATTCATATTCGCCCACACAAGTTCGTATGAAATCAGTTAACCAGCTCCGTTTTGAAGATTACAAGTTCAAACCCTGCGGTTGGAGCCAGATAACCCCCCGAAAAGAGCTGTAGTCTAGAGATGGTCCACAGCACGCCAGAACAGATCCCATAGCTGTTGAATTGAAGAATCCTGATAAATTTCTCATCTTATCTTGCAGGTCTGACAGGAATTTGGTTGGGTTTACTACAGATTAAATAAATACAGATGCAAACCTAATAATTAATAATTCTCCACAGGTACCGGCAAAGCAGCCTATTTCTGACAGCGGGACTGGCTCCGTCGCCATTCCGCCACCAAAACCACCAATTTTAGCGCATACACCCAATATATTCCTTAACCAATTCGAGGCTACAAGGTGGTTCGTTGCTTACTATCAAAATCTACCATATATTGATATATTTCATCCTGGCGGTATAAATAGCAACCGCGTGTATCTTGCAGGAAAGCACCCTCCAAATCAAGGGTTGCTTTTCTACGATCCCCTCTATAACTCCGATTTCGCTGCCATTTTTTCGACCTTGGAAGCTAAGAAGCCCTAATAAACGTAATTTGAAAGAATAAAACTCAGGTAAAAAAAAAATAGTCCTGTCGTGTGAGGTCCTAAATTACAATCGAAAATTGTTCTAGCAGCAACCACTCCAAGGTTTAACGCCAATGACATTTTCACTTCAGAACTCCAGATAGAGAAAAACGGTTTTCGCCATTAGACACAGCGACCGTTAGTTAAACAACTCGGCAAAACTAAAACATCGTTGCTTCTTTATGGCTAGTAGGCGTTTCCGACGTAACGTAATGAACTAATACCATTTTATTGTCCCATATAAACACTACAGGAAAACACGTAACCGTAAAAACAAAGGATTTCGTTAACGACACACGTTAGCTTCATTTAAAGAAGTCTCGGCTCCGTGTAGCACGGATGAAAAGGCTTACTCTTGAACCAAATTCTTCCGGTTTATAAAAGAAATAACAGGAATAATACTATAGCTTTTAGGCCTAATTTTTACCTGCCGTTTTAGTTTAGTTATCTGCTACTTACCAAATTAAAACGGCAGGTAAAAATTAGGCCTAAAAGCTATAGTATTATTCCCGTTTTTCCTTGTTATTCCTGTAGTGTTGTTCCTTGGTCATATCAAAAGTAAATGCAATTTGTGGCTGAAATGGGCATTGTCTGTGAGTGAGTGCGGTACATTTATGTATTATACAGGCGTCTTATTATTTTGGAATTTATGTTTTGGTTTGTTCCCTTGAATCGGAGTTCTAGTTTGTGTGCCTTCAACAGCTGGAAATTACACAGTGATACGAGCTGTAATGCTTTTTTTTTTTGTAAACGACGAATCAGTTTTTTGTTCAGTTGATTTGCTGGCTTTTTCACTTTTTTTTTATTATTATAGTGCGTGTGTTCATTCTCCGAATAATTTTGTTCGTGAAAAAAAAAGGAACATCTTAATAATTGCTTATTGTTTCTATGCTCCATGCACTCTTTCTCCCATGTCAATGACAACAGAATATCGTAGATTTAGCATGTGTCTGCTCCGTTCAAGCCGGTTCACAGTTATTCTTTACTGTTGCAGGCAGTTGTAGTGATCGCGGAAAACAATCGAGGAAAACAGTTAGGAAACAACTCAACTAGGGAAATTCGACATTTATTACGGGCCCTGGCCCGAAGCCACATATCCCAAAGAAAATTGTAATAGCCTACAAACCACACTGATCAGCTCTGCAATCAGCAATTCAACTAGCCTCCCAAAGCCCACAATGGAGAACTAAATAAGTCGTTCTGGCTAAAAGGCCATCCAGTTTTGAGGCCGTAAGGCCAAGCATAAGCCTAGCACCCTGAGGTTTAAAACTGGAAGATTTAGATGAAAACTAGGATCGTTCCACTTTGGTACTCAACAACGAGTTTCCCTTTCTCTGGCTGATAACCTTAACTCAAACAAGAAGCAACGACAATGTTACTTTCGTCGCGCCCAAGTATCGTTGCATCTTGTTCGAGAGAGGTCTGATCCGACCTTGCGCACCTCATCATCTTGTTGCACCACTGTTAGGACTCGTTTACGCAACGAGACCTTCTCGTTCGCCGAAAGCTATTTGCTAGGCAACCGTTATTTATTTACGATTAATTTCCCGTTTCTATTAAATGATTGCGGTAATAGACAACAAATTTAATGTATTATAAATAACAACACGGATAAAGAAAAAAGTGCAACAGTCATTTTAAACATTGCTACAACATTGTTGCCATTTCTCGCTATTTCCAAAATTTGCTATTCTCGCTGAAAAAACAGCTTCTAGCAGTGATCAAACGACGGTAGAATAAATAGCTACTCGCAGCGAGAATTCAAAATCTAACATGGCGTCCATTTCGTAGTTATCGATTCGAAGAAAACCATTCGAATGTCGGTATTCAGGAATCTGTCCGTCGTCTTGTACTGCAGCGAAAATTGTTTTCTTGTTGTCATAAATCGACGCTGTCATGTTGCAAGCATTGTACGTCGTGTCGTGAGGCACGAGGAGAAAATTTGCGTCCGCGTTGTTGCTATGGTTACTACGTACAGACAACTTGAAAGCCGCATTCTCCGACAAAGGCGAGAAGCAGCGGGCAGATTTAGTATTGACCAAGTAAAAGCTAGTAAGCGAGTAAATTGTCCCTGCGTAAACGCGCCCCGAGTTCTAGCAGCGAGAATGCAAAGGCGAGTCGCTGCTTAAACGCGCCTTCACGTGTTGTAGCACTGTCACATTTTGACATTTTTAGCTTTTGCAGCAAGGATCTGGAGGACCAGGAGTGGTTAACGCTCGTTAAACCCTTTGAAACCCTTTGAACCCTCAAGGATTTTGTGGCTGTTCTGGGAGTTGCCGAGAAGGGGAAGAGTGAATGTGGTCCGGCTATTGGCTGTAGCGCGATTCCGTCAAGCGACGGGAGCTAGTGGGCAAGATCGGCCTTTGCAGCTGTTCGGGTGTCCGCATTGGTTGCTGTGCCTGCTGTTGCAATTGTTGTTTTATCTACCAGTTGCTATAATTATAAAGTCTGCTATTAGTGGCGTAGGCATGTGTAGTTTGCCTATGATTAGGACGTTCGGCTGTAAAGCCGGGGTCTCTGCAGCTGCGCCGGTATATGAGTTATGAGTTAGGAGATCCGACACTCACAGGTGTCTTTGGTGCCTTTTTGTGACTTTTTGTTTCTTTTGTGACTTTCGTAGCGGGCAGTTGTTTTAATTATCCTATGACCAGGGCCCTTACTGATGTAGACGGCTTGATGTAGACGGCTCTTCCCGTACTGTGACGTTTGTGACTTTTTGTGCAGATGTTTCTACTCACTCGGTGGGATGGTCTCATAGTCTGTAGTTTTTTTGGGTTGCAGAGCGTGTAGCGTCGGACCAGGGCCATAAAATAGAATCAATCAGTCCTTCCCATTTAGTTTCGTGCTCCGTAAAAGCAAACACACACACACACTCCTTATCTTTTTTTTTTAATGAAAATTTGCGTGGCCTGCCTTCCTGCAGTGTCCAATTCTGGCTTCGGCCCATCCGGGATACTGATCTGCCGTGAAATTGCACTCGTGCACTCGTGCTCATGTCGATTGTGGCATGTAAAAGATCCTAGGCAAACGTGTCCCTCTCCGCCCGATATAAGCCTAGCAGTTGAAAAGGACGTTAATTCTACAATTTCCCTTTTTTTTTTTTTTTTACTGTCTGACGGCCGTGGTAATTGCCGGGATCAATTTTAGGGCCTTAAGGAATGACTAAATACTTCAACAGATCTAGTGGGCTCACATTAATTTACGTCACTGTCTGCACCTCTATTTAAAACTTGATTTCCAAACCAGACAGGCTGATCGCAGCTGCGAAGCGATGTGGGATGATATAAGATAGACGTCAAAAATTAGTCCATAAACGTAACAACAACCATACGGTTGCAGAAAGTTTGATCCTATGGGCACGCAGTAATGCGTCGCTTCGCACGAAATATTGTTCCCTCTGGTTAGGGCTTTGGGAATTGTACGTTGAGTGTTTACAATAAAACCGTTGAGCACACACAGTTTACAGCGTTACAACATTAGGTTTTGTACTAGTCACCTATTGTGTTAACGTTCCCGAAGGTTAAGCCGGAAATTCTGCATAAATATTTTGTTTACCAACCGCCAAAGTTTCATAATGCTTTACCGTAGCAATTAACACCATTCGATGGGGGCATCTATTCGAATCGAAAAACCTAGAATGGAATGTTGACCTTGAAATGTTATTTATTGTTATGGTTTGGTATGGTCTTTTTGTTAATGTTCATTAGCTATGTATAGAGCCTGTGGCTTTTGTGTAGTCAGTTGTATTTTTCGTGTCATTTTCCGTTTTTATTCATGAAGGACTTGTTGTTACCCGTTGATGCCTTAATTATTTTTCTTTTATGGTTCGGTTTCACACGAGTTTACTTCACACATTTTATATCACTCGCGTAAATACGTTGTCACTGTATCGTTTGAAATGCCTTGTAGGGAAATAAACCTATCAATCTACCCAGCCTATCAATCTACCTGTCTCTCTAGATGTCGATCTGCACCTGAATTTGGTTCGCTGATGGTTTTGAGGGTGAACATTGGCTCGTTGCCTGAATAAACGCAGTAGGGCACAGTATGACACAGCATGACAGTGGATAAAAGGATTCAGGGCAATGGCGGTATTCCTACTGGCGGATAAATAAGCTAAGGTAAATCTATAGTTACACTGGCCGAAACTTTGACTGGCAATTATTAGGAAACAGCAGTACATTACAAGAGCATAGAGTTAACAATATGGGCCGTTAAATAGGGTTATTTTTTTTTTATAATTTCATAAATTGTTACCTTCTTGTAGCCTACTGGGGGCGCTTGTGTGGCCACAATCTGCAACGTTCGTCTGTTCGCTTCGCTCCCTTCAGAAGCATCGATTCATGCTTCATGTAATTTCTTTGATTCCAAGAGCATCAAAAAATCGATGATACTGATTATTCCGACGCAAACTAATTGCAATTGCTGCTCACAGTTCGTTCAGCACGTCTGCATTTCACCTACATCATTCAAAACATACGTTTTGTTTGTTTGCACGTTTGTACGTCTTCTACTCCCGAAGTAATTCCCTACGAAGGTGAGAGATGAAAGATGGGAGAGCAAAGCGAAACACACATTGAAAAGGTTTACTTTAGGCGGAAATCGCTCGCTCTGCTCGCTCAATCTACGCACCTCAGTGCTTCAGATAATCCTAGTAGAGCTAAACTGCAGCAGGTCCTCCTTTTTTCGTCGGTGGATTCAGAGAAAAAAACCACCTCAAAGATCCGATGAGTCCGATGCTTCATCAGTGAAACTCCAGGCTGTAGGATCGAGAAAATAACAGCACCTTACGGAATAACTTTGATGACGTGTGACGACAGCGCTTTAGCCGTTCGGTGAGTTAAGGAAAGTGAGCAATTACAACAACAACAAAAAAAGAGTTGCCATTGTACAGACTCGGAATTAATTAAGAGAGGGTTACATACAACCTGTCTTCATACATATATGGCATACGATGAAAATAGACCAACTATTAATTACCAATTCAAAAACTGCAAGTTGGTTGAAATAACGCAATAAGCGCAGATATCGATAGGAACATATCGCGATAATTGTATGTAGTGGTCGACCGAAACCAATTTTTTCACTTTCGGCCGAAACCGAAACCACTGCCGAAACCAGTGATTTGGTTTCGACCGAAACCGAAATCACTACCGAAGCTGCCAATCACTACCGAAACTACCGAAATCGAAACCACTACCGAAACCGGAACCAAAAAGTATCAATTTCCATATTTGACAAAAAAGCAGGAATATAAAATCATAAAATCATGAATGTGTGGCCTCCAAGCCCCTCCCTCCACCCCTGCAACAAAAATAATATTTTAGAATTAAAAAAGAACTTGTCAGTTTAGCTACTAAACTTCAGGACTTTCGTTTGTATTTTTTTTTGTGTACTACTCATTTTTTATTTTAAAAATAGTCTTATTTTATTCGTGTCAATCCAGGGCACGGAAAAGGGCTTATCATTCAATAAGAGGAATCTTTGCTTGAAAACATAAAGACAAATGCAAGCGTTAATACCCTCCAGTGCAACGAAGCCATTTAAATATTTTGAATTTGGATTTAAAATTTTTTTATTTATTATTGATGGTCATGGCAGATGCAAGCAGGATGTGTGATGGTGACCCCTGGATGTCGACACCACTAAGTTACAGCCTAGTAATCTGTACGTAAATTGGATACTGCAAGGAGGTAGAAGAGGTTTCGGCTTCAACGAAACTGAAGCATAGGATTCAGCCGAAACCGAAACCGTTACCGAAATCAGTTCATGGGTTTCGGCCGAAACTGAAACTGAGCTATTAACTTTATGGCCGAAACCAGAACCGTAACCGAAACCGAAAATTTGCTGGTTTCGGCGCCGAAACCAAAACCGAAACTGAAATTCGGTCGACCTCTAATCGTATGATAGAATTTTATCGCCCACCAATACTCAAACCTAGGTAAACCTAATTATTTACACGTGAGATACGAAAACTGTCAGAGAGTCTTTTTAATACAACTGTGAGAGGGTGCATTTAATAATCAAACGACATCTTAATAACTCTTTTTCTCTTCCCTATTCGAAGCCAGAGTAGTCCTTTACTGCCCGAAGTTCAATATATTGGACGGTTACTGAACGGCAAAAAACTAAGTCCCAACGCGCAACGCGAGCTTTGTGAGGGGTCCCCAGGAACCCGAGCAAAGCGAGCAGCAACAGCCCAGTGGTCAGCGTCTTCGACTCCAAGCCAAGCGAATGCTTGCCGGTTCGAATCCCGCAAACGACCCGACTTTAAAAAATAAATCCACCCATTTCGAAATGGGCATTGAATGGTTAAGGTCTCTCTCTATTCACGTAGCTCGGTCGATGGTGTTAACATGCGACAATACTTAAGCCGATTCTCTGTGTGTCACAGACGTTAATATTTTGTATACGAACACAACCTATATCATGGAATTCTCCTTTAAATTCAAAACACGTAAAATGAAATTCCAGTTTTAATTTACCAAAACGTAACGCAGCAGATGTGCAAACAAAAAGCTGTACTTGATTTTTCCAAGTAGTCTTAATCACCGTTCACTTTATTCATTTTCTTATTCAAATAAGCTACGCTCCCGGCCATGCATCCTGAAACCTCATTTATGACGTCACAGATGCAGGAAAACGGGATTTCATTCATGCATTTAATCGGCGTGAACGATGACTCGAAACGTCAACACCCAAACATCTTTTTCGTTTTTTGTATTTTTACACTGTTCTTCCGCTTCTTGCGAAGGCCATTGCCATCTATAGCAACACGACTCGGGTGTAATCCTTGTTGCCATAGTTACTTAACAGTCGACCTTCTTTTCCGTGTTATTCCTCCCTTTAGTTCTCGCCGACTCCGCTGGTTGTTTTCTTTATTCCGTTTTGTAGCCGAAAGGCGCGTCTTCTTTTCCTTCATCCACCCGCTGTGTTTGCATTTAACTCCGTAAACGAGTCCATGACTAGTAATTATTAGAAGCGTCTTATTTTGACCGCTGTTCACCATTATAAAATAGCAAAAAATAATCCAGATGAATTATTTAGTGTCACTCCCCCAGCAATATGGGAAAGGCACATTAAAATGGAAAACTGGTAGCCATTCAATGGCGTATACACCACGATATAATAGAATAAGCATACGAAAGTGTGGTAAATCGATCCGCACCATCTTAGGGAAGTTTCAAAGTTTCTTTATCGATATCTTACATCACAGTAGAGCAGCGTCATGTGACGTCTTTTTGGCTACGAAACACCTATTGGAGGTGGGTGCACTAGACGGAAAACGGAAAACAACGGCACTTCTAGTCAAAACAGAGCTTTGAGAGCGGATTTTCTAGGCTTAAAAGAACGTTGTTGTCTCCAACAACAAAAATCGCGCGTTATAGGCTTAAGAAATCCAGTCTAATAGCATTGGCTTCAATAAGACGATGTTCCTTTCTCCCTCCAGTGCTCCTTGCAGCTAACCCAGTTACTGGCTCCATTATAGAGTTTACACAATAATACTACGTCATGTCACTGCCCTATTGGACTGAGTATTCCTCCTTGGATTGCGCCTGGCTAAACCGTGCGGCCTGTAGCGGTCCCTCATGAAGCTCCGACGTATGTAAGGTCATTGGCCCCGGGTTTCCGAATGAAACTGAAACTATTAGTCAACAAATCGAGGCATTACTACCTATATGACTACAGGAAAGCAAAAACAAACACGTCTGATGTTTAAGATAGGTTTTAACTGAACCAAATATCAAAACAGGAGAGGAACGTGAATAGGTTTTCCTGTAAGGTTTGAGACACCACAATGCCCTGCAGTGTTTAGTCCACGTGAAACCTGATGACTGTAATAAGTTTTTTGTTAACGGATTTACTTTTGAATAAGGTATAGGTATAAGCATGACTGGTGTCTGCGTGCGTCGTACTAAACTAGACTAAACGACAATGCTAAATAAATGGTAAAAAATACGTAATGTATCTTCAATAAGATGACGAACGGAAAAGCAACTACTTAACTGAAGAATAGTTCTAAAAAATTAGGCAAAAATAGTCTAATTCTCTTTAATTCGTAGCTAACTGCCTTCCAATTTTACCAATATCAAAAATAATCTACGCGTAAACACAACGAAACAAAGTCATAATTATTCATTCTTTGTTAGTTTTTTGGATACTTATGATCTACACGGCACTAAAGATTCATGTATAAAACATTAATAACCGTTTCTTCCGCCTTTTAAATGCCCAGTAGGCTTTTTTTTTTTTTTTTTAGTTTTGCATGGCTAATAATTGAATACAGCAGTAAAGGCTTCACTGCAGTGACATCGGCACCGGAGCTGAAATTGCGACCCTAGTAAACAATACAGGTCGTAATATTTCGTTTGTTACTGGTTGTACTAATCAACATTTCCCTTTTCGTTGCCGGCCGCTCGCCCATTTTCATTTTCACCGGTACCGTGCAAAGAATGAACATTAAGCTAGCACTTATTTATACCTGCCGTGCAAAGAATGACGATATTTCCCCCTGTTTCACTGATTCCGTGCAAAATGTACATGCTTGTCCTATCGCATTAATTAATTAATCCTGTGTTTGGATTGGTTATCACAATGACTGTCTTTCCGTGTTACTGACCTTGGCCAAGATTTCGGTCAAAGGGAAGTATATGTGTATACAGAGAGATAGATGATCGAAATTTATAAAGTAGTTCTAGAATTATTAAGGGGCTGTAAATGGCTAGTTTTTGTTTTACGTTATTTTGAACATCAAAAGGGTCAAAGGGTTCTAGCGAGCGTTAACCGCACACGGTCTTCTGCCCGACGCAGTCCTAAGACGCTACGAACATTTTTATTGGCAACAATGCAAATCACCAAATGTCAGTCACAAGGCGTAGAGTAGAGATGTTGTTGTTTTTTTTTTTTTTTTTTTTAGGGAGCACGGCCCGCAAATAACTTTTTTTACACGGGCCCTCTGGATCCCAGGCGTCTTCGGATCTCTGGCGTCTTTCGGATCACATAACCTCGCTCCCAGAAGTTCTCTTCCCTCACACCAGCTGACAAATCATGGAAAACGGGGTGGAAAACAGCGCCAAAGCAAGATTAATTCCACCATTGGAACGCTATTTGCAATGCTATTTCACGAAATAATCGGGAGTTGACAAAAAACGATGTTGGTTTGGAGCCTAACATTGCACCGGTTAATTTTACGTATGTCAACAAACAAGCGGTCGCATTAAAATGAATGCACGCGTCACAGTCAATGTATTAACTACGTTTTGTTTCGCTAATCCAAGATTTACACAAGCTTCAAGGGGCCACGTGTTAATTTAACTACAACCAGTTTTCGCCTCGCCATGCTTTGATTGTGGAAAGTAATAGAACCAGAGGGGGTCGTCTCAAAACAAGCTTTTTGTGACGAGCCCCAGCCTGTGATTAGAACTGCCGAAATTACGAGACGCTTCTGTCTATTTAACCTTGGCGTCGGTTGGCGTGGTCCAACAGTTTTTCGTGTGAGTTATGTGGTTTATTTCAAACACAAGTGCGGCTAAAACAAACACTCGTCTTATTACTTTATTTTATACTAATTAAAAAAAAATTAAACGTGTTAATTCAGTATTTCACAACTATTTTGTTTGTTTGGCTGTTGGGCAGCTGAATTTGGATGGCTTGCCTGCGTTACTGGTTGTTGCCTAGCAACCAGTAGGCTAGAATGTGAATGATGCGTTGTGTTGCGAACCTGGTTTTTTAAAATATTTCTATACTGGAGTAAAATTTTCTCACTTCACACTATGTTATGAGAGGAACCATAAATTATCTATCTTCAATGTTAAAATTATTTTATTTGTTTTGCGTAGTCATAACAACGTCTCGAAACGAGATCGTATCACATCATTCCCATTGAATTCAATGCAAATACGTGGATGTGCTCGATCGTCGCCAAAGTCTAGGTCCCTGCCCTAAGCTCGTAATATAGCACTGCCAAATCATATGAAATATATATAGAAGCATCCTTGGCCCAAGTGAGTAGCAGCCAGTATTCGGAGCTAATTCGCACATTTTGAACAATGAATCGACTTTATCGTAATATTTAATATTTCGCTCGATCGTTCATAGGTGTTAACATGTTTTTGAACAATCTCAGATCAACTACCGTACTCATTTGAACGAGCGTTCACGCGGGTTTGCCTACTAACCGCAATGCAGGAAGCCGGAGAAACGTCTTCAAGTTCATCTTCCCGTGAACGCTCGCAATGAGAAGTCGATTCATTGTTGAAAAATGTGCGGATTAGCTCTGAATACTGGTGCTACTCACTTGGGCTGACTTGAATCGGTGCCGTTTTCCGCCATGTTTGATTAGCCAGCTAGTGTGAGGGCAGAGAACTTCTGAGAGCGAGGTTACGTGATCCGAATGACGCCGGAGATCCGAAGACGCCTGGGATCCCGAGGGCCCGTGTAAAAAAAGTTATTTGCGCACGGCCCCAAACTGGGTTATCTGCCACACGACGATGAGAGGGACAATTTAACTGGAGAATTCCAAGTGGAAAACCAAAGATCTTTGACATGCCACAATCGACATGAACACGAGGAACCACATGACCACTCTCCCGAATAAGGGTGAAGATGAAACAGATGCTAACAATACTGATGATAACAATAATTATCGAAATTGTATCGTCAAAACAAGGTGCACGTCAACGTTTCTCAATGTCTCTCATGCAGGAGAGTCAGAAGGCTTTAGGCTCCTACCGTTCCTTGTTGTAAATCCATGTTATTGAGAGGTACGGAGCTCTTATCCCGATCGGCCTTGGTTTATATTTCCACGGCAGTATCCTGATGCCGTTCCACTGAACGTATTGAGACCGTAGTAGAATAAGAAGACAAGATTTTTTTAATTAAATAACGGTAGTTTCTTGTAACATTATTACTTGTGCCTCCTAATAAACTCAACAAAAGGGAGACGAATGGGTGTTGCGTTACAAATTATGGTAACTTTTATGGATGAATTCACAAAGCATGCACACAAAATATATATTTTGAAATTTTATTTGAAAATTTTGTTATCGGTCATACGCGTATTGGTTTTTGGTCATCCACACAACTGTTTACGGTTTTTCAGCACCACTGATGCGTAAACGCAATTTAGACCGTCCACGATTCCGGTTTCCTGCCAAACAAAATTTCCGCCTTGTTTTTGTGACCACGCCACGACTTCAGGTGCGCCGGATGAGTCAAAGGAAGGAGCGAACACAGCTGAACGATACTAAAGCCGAAAACGAAAAAAGAAAAAAAAAACACGAACGGTTAACAAATTGCAGCGGAGAGAACCAACGGAAGAATTTAGGTCACCATCGAGATTCATTGTGCGGTGAGCACGAAGATCAGTGGGTTTGTTTCTTCTTTGTGTTGACTAAGGCGGGAATGAGCGGGAAAGATGATGTCAGGAGGATTTTGACCCCGGTTGGTGATTATAGATGATGATCACCTTGAATCTGTTTCCGTAAAGAGAGTATATGAGTAAGATGGGCCGCTTGTGTCGCGTCGTCCTGAATTAGTGTCATCTACCGCCGCTAGAATAGGTTTCAATGCGGCGATTGTGGGAGTGCTGTTCCCGATCTACATACGTACATTCTGGATAGGTATAGGCCGTTCGAGCCACAATGAGACAATGCGTTGACAGCTTTCAATTTTTCGCGCTGTTTGCCTCGGATATTCAATAAAGCTGCTGCTGAAATCATAATAGCTAAATTACAGCTCTCGTTTGCGGGTCACTGCTTTTCAATTTCTAGTCTTAGCTGTCACGCTATTAGCTCAACAAATTAGGCTTACTGGTTTTGTCACGCAGATTCCAAACAGATACTGACGAAAAACAAAAGAAAAATCTATTAACTTTCACGGACGTGAGGGCTACGAATCAGAAATTTGTGTTTGTATGTACCGGCATATTTGAAGTTTAAATCCCGCACGATGCTGTGATGTGATATTTTCAAGCAGCACTGTTCGTAGTAGATGATAAATGAGAGTGCTGAAGACAAGTCGACCCGACTTGGTTAGCAAGCTAAAGACGGCTGTTAAAGCCGTTTACCGGCTCTATTGATGAGATAGAGCCCCGTTCCTTCAGTTGCTCAATAGTCTGGACACTCTTCTGCCCTGCCATGAAAAGAGGGCACCCAGTTTGAATCCCTGGCATTGCTATCTCTTAACTAAACTTATTTATGCTTTCAAAATTTTCAGTTATACGATAATTAGTTGCTTTAGATAACGGGTGGTTTAAAAAAAATATTGATCTAGATAAAAACGACTTTACCATACAATCGGCGTGATAATAGTATTCCTAATTGCTACTGTTTCTTCTAACTAAAGGTAGGCTTACAGACTTAGATTTAAATAAGTTTGCTAATATTCTCTTTTGCTATTTGAGTGAACCGTACATGTTTAGTTATCATAATGTTGAAGAATAATTAAAAGGAAAATAAGCGAAAAATATATATGTATATACTATGTTCACAAGTATCTCATGGTGGGGCAACGTGTCCTGAGGATTAGCATGACTGGGATCGAGCTAGACCGCAGCCTCCCCTGACATTTTCTGGAAAAGAAGGTCCCTGTGATGCCGCATGCTCATGTCGATTGTAGCATGTAAACGATCTTCGGAAGTTCCGATTGGAACTACCTAGTAAAATTGTTCCTCCAACCTTCTGGCACTGTGGTTTGGCTGGGAGCACGGCAAACCTCCAAGAATCTTAAACAGTGTGAAACAATCGCCCGTAAAAGTGTCGTTTTGTGTGTTACAAAGTTGGAAACATTTTACAAATAATTTTTCAGTTCCCATTTTAAAAGATAAAACTTAAATAGCAGTGACGTTGGCTAAGTTAACGTACTCTAATCACAGATAGTGGGTTACAAAATAACCCTACACACGCATTTTTTTTTTTTACCTATGACAATTCTGTGGCCATGGTATTGCTTTTTTTTTTTACTCAGCTTATACGTAGGAGGTGACCTCAAACTAGTTCATAACCAAAAACAGTGTCTCCTAAGCTGTAAGTTTTGATTGTAGAGAGTTTACAAATTTGTACAACTTTTTTTTTTTACAACAACAGAGCCTACACATGAAAGTAATATTACCGCGTCAATTATAGCAGAGAGCCTGGAGGAGCCAAGGCGGCTTATTAAAATTACAGGTGACGGAGGACACTGCAATTTTTAGGGCCAGCACTTTTATGCATAATTACAGCGTTAATTACACCAAACAGGAAAAGAAAGTTGTACAAAGCTTCCTTGATCAAGATCATGTTAATCAGCCCGGTTAACGAATAAATAATCTTAAGCGCGCGTGACGAATTAATTTAATTTAATGAAGCAACCGAGAAGGAATGCAACGGACACACCCCCGAGTTGAAGTTTGCGAGTAATTTGGCTGCCTCATTACGTTCGTGCCAACAATCGAAACCGAATCTTGAAATTAACATTAGGAAGCAGATAGGAACGCATGGATGACCTCATCTTGGATGGTCCCAGTGGATGAGCGGTTGCAGCTCTAAGCCTGCGTGCATAAAGCCAGTTGGGCTGCTCGATAACCGGACGGGACCTATTGATAAAAATTGTGTGATTCAAGAATATAAAACGAAGCCAGGCGCATCTGCTCGATTGTTATTTCAACTATCAGAATATTTAGGAATAATATTGTCTTCGTCACAGCATGGCCAATAAACTATCGGGCCCGATCTACAACGAATTAGAGGGGGTAGACAAAATGGACTCCACGACTGTCTCATTTCTTGAGGTTTGTTCAGGAATTGGCAAATCGCATCGGTGAATTTTTGAACGGAGAGTGGCGACATCTATTGGCATCTAGTGGCGGTTTTCAAAATATAATTTTACTTTTACGTAGATTTGCGTGACGGATTTTTATTATGTATTAAAGTATTTTTAAATAGTTTTTTTAAGTTATCACTCAGCCACAGTTAAACAATTTTTCTGCGCTTGGGAAAAAAAAGCGACACGTTCGTACATCCAGAAAGTGTTGCAATGGAAGAACGTTGGCATCTTTGTACGAACGGTGTCGCCCTCGGTTGACAGAACGAGGCAACATAACGAATCACCGCATAAGTGACGTTTTCGGCGGCCATATTGCCCAACCCAGTCGCGTATGGCTATTTTTCATCCAAGATCCGGCCAGTAGTGTAGAGAGCCCTGGCTGGTGGTAAATTAACAGGCTCAAAACCGACCAAACAGAATAATATCATAATCAACCATTTCATTTGGCCGTGTCAGTCTGGCTCAGCGGTAGGACCTTGGCCTTTGATTTCAAAGGTCCTGGGTTCGATTCCCCGCAGAGGCAGTCTGACATATAGGTCCAAAAGGCAACGTAAATAGGTTTGCATCTGTATTTAGTCATTTCAGTAATTGTTGACACCCGTTTGTATGGGATTGTATAGGACGTGTGGATTGCAAAGTTCATCTTTCTTTGATTATACGGAAGCGTACAAGGGCCAAACTTTGATGCCGATTTGCTTACATGAAGCCTAAATCATATCACTTCCTTTCCTGAATTGAAGTGCCACGCTTGAAATTCCACAATTCATTAAAAAAACACTACAGGCCTAATTATGAGGAAATATTCTGAGATACGGGATGGGTGGTTGCCCCATCTTGCTTCCTCCCGACTGCACACAATTAGAAACACAAATCACATCACTGCTACCCTTTTCCTTTCGCCTCAACTGAAGTGTCACCCTTAAAATTACATAATCCATGAATAAAAAACACTAATGTCTCTACGAGAAGATATTCCGCATGGCCACCGCCGCCATCTTGTTTCCGCCCAACTGTAGGTAAGGTTAGAAGCTCATATCATAACACTCCTACGTGCGTCCCATCACCTTAGATCAAAGGCGCTTTTTCGCCTTTTCAACTCCTAGATACAGCACCGTAGACTCTTCGGGCAATACAGCGGTAAATTAAAAAGGGAACAACACTAGTCGCAACAGCACCCCGATTTTCACAACTAAACCGAAATGACGTGACCCACATCAGCCTACTGGATGACGGATAATCTGGAACGTGGACTCCATGTTTAGAATGTGGGCAACACTATCGAAATGGTAAACAGGCGCCTTAAGTGACAATGTTAAAAAGACGTAATCTGTGAAATCCATCAACAGGCCTAATTATGGGGAGATATTCTGAAATACTGGTAAATGCCAATGCCATTTTGATTCTTCGCCACTGTACATAATTTGAAGCTCAAACCATATAATGATAATAATAAAAGTTTATTTACAAATTTGCAACAGGCCTGGAATGGACCATAAAAAGCACTGACATGCAGCCTAAGCTAAAAAGAAACGCATTAAAATAACAATTAAAAGCTTCTGTGTTCACCACATGTCTAATGAGGGGATGGGGGAAAAGAGCAAGGGAGGAAAGATGGGGTACCACTACCTTGCCACCTAGGTCAGACCTGCCAGGGATGATTAAGTCCCCATGGCATCGCCAATCACCAGTCGCCATAATCTCTCCCTCCCACCAGCTTCCCATCATCTGAGGCGACTCTTCAAAGATTCCGTAAAATCACGAAGAAAACACGAATAGGCCTAATGAGGCCATATTGTCAATACACGTGGATGGCCGCCGCCATCTTACTTCGATTAGACGGAAGCCTACGAGGGCAGTACCTTGATCCAAAATGAGTAATTTAGAAGCCCAATAATTCATGGCGTTTCTCTTCCCCTCCCTTCCTTTCTTGCTTCCGTCTTTCTACCTTGGAAAGATGGGCTCTTTCTTCCCCTCCGGGAGTAAAAGTAGGTCAATGGCCAAAGAATCTTCTTTGCTTCAAGGAAGGCAAGTCTTACTTCTTCTGTTCGCTACAATCCGGCCGGTCATCGCTTCTAAAGTGTCACAAGGATTTGACTGATCTTTCACCTGTTTTCGCACCACACAGTAGTGGAGGAGGATGAGGAGGATAGAGGAGGAGGCAATGATCTTTGTGGAGTGCAGGTGTGCCTTCCCAGCCTCCGTATCTTCCTACAATCGCGGATCTGTGTGATGTACGGTGTTGTATTTGTGGCAGTATCTTGTTGCTGATGTTAACATGGATAGACAAATCAAAAAAATGTCATATAGGAAATCCGTAAAGGCCTGCACGTACAAAATATGTTCAGAAATTCGGAAATTAAAGTTGCAGTGTAATATGAAGGAAACGGAACGAGCGTCAAAACTAGGGGCCAATATCCCCTCCCAGTCCGTGGCGTTAGTTAAGTTTGTAGCAGTGGCGTATAGAAATACTAGAAATATTAGGGGGTGGGGGTTATGATGGCTGACGTAAGTAGGAAAATTGACTATTTTTACTTTTGCTATTTTTTTTTGTATGTGGTTTCATCGTTATTTCCGACTGAGGCCCATTTTTAGGACTGTTTGTTAAAATCCGCTGAATTTTAATCAGTGTCCTCATTTTCGGTAAAATCCCGTTTAGCCGAAAAATTTCTTTCCAAATTGCCTGCTCCGCTTGCACTGCTGCGCTCGCTGCGGCTAAACATACAATATCAGAAACCATAACTATTCACAAATTCCTTCCGTGCAAGAATGATTCTTCAACGTTGAATTTTAAAGAATGTTTTGGTTCGGCGATACTGGCTTCGTCGAAACGAGGAATTTCCCTTTTGCCAAATTTTAAGCAGGTCCTAATTTTCGGCGATCGGGATTCCGTAAAATGGGAATCCACCGTCACCACTCATTTTTTTCCTGGGTTACTTAGTGACAGCAGTTTGGACTTGACTTGGGCCGCTATCATCAATTTGAAATTGAAGAAAAATAACGAAATGATGCTGGGGCATTCGTCACTGCTGTATGAGATCTCTCTTCTTATCAAGACGTTTAGCAAAAGCGATTTGATTGAATCTCCGACTGATTAATCACCATTGTTGCATCCAATCCAAAGTTAACCAAACTTGTGGAAACTGCATTCAACTCACTCGCCACGAATTCCATGCGACGCCTGTCAGAAAACTTTTTTTAATCTATCACCCACCCATTTAACTACTAACCAGGTTGTTTCTTCTACATCTGTTTCCACAGAGTAAAATACGATTTAGGGCAATTAATCCGCTTATCTTCAGTTTTCTTCTCTTCCATTTTTCCTTTGTTGTTGCAGTCGTTTTGTTTTGGCGTGTTGATCTGTGCTCCTGCCGGAGGAGGATAGATTTAACACCCGTATCAAAAATATTTGTTGATCACATGTTAAGGGCAGTGGCAGTATACTGTGTTCAAACCCGACAAGATGTCGCCACATATTATTAAGCCTACATTTGCGTGTGGTTGTATTTTTTTTTTATCTAACTTAGCAAGTATTTACTAATGATTAAAAATAAAAATTAAAAATTTAAGGATCTACAGAATTTTATTATTATTTTTGGAACTCGATCACTGCTACAGGAAAAACACTGCATTAAAACAACCGAAAATACGACGTTTTAGCCGGCAGTACCCACCCGTTTTCAAGTTAACAATTAAAAAAAAACTAAATATCTACCTTATGTTATGCCAAACAAATGAAGTCAAATTGACAGCTTCTATACTCCGAATGTTCTTTGATTCAATTTGTTGGTCTAGTTGCAAAGTTATTCGAAAATCAAGATATACTTTTTGCGCTCGACCAAAACGTAGTATTGGTTTCAGTAACATTTTTGGCGCCGATTCCTACCGAGACAGAAAATCTCGGCTCGGCTATATCGACACCGATGTAAATATCGGTCCATCCTGCCTTAAAGAAATGAAATAAATCCTCACAAACAAATTCTTGCAGAATAAAGTAGGACATCTCAAAACAAAGTCCTCAGTTTGTCATACGTACAACAACAGTCCTAAGCGATCCATTTTCTAATGTTTGACATCGTTAGCTTACGCTGACAATGACAATCTCGATATTGTAGCTTGAGACAATACAAGTAAAAATAGTCCTAAAAACAAGTTAGGACAACAATACTCTGTCAGAAATGGAAGTAAAATAATTGAAGCGAGTCTTGGTTTCTCGAACACACAAAAAACACGCTTGTTTTCTCATTTAACTTTCTTGAGTTCTTAAACGTTCCGTTCAAGTTCATTGCTTTATTTAATTGTCTACTTTTATGTCCGACGGGGGGTGGAGAACCAGCGCAGCGCGAAGACGTGTTGTCCTTTTCGAAGGCAGAACAACACAGTAATTATTGAAATCACTTCTAAAATTTGAACAGCTACAGGGAGTGAATGAAGTTGGAGAGTGAGTTTTGAACTATATTTAAAGCTGTCCGCCCAGCGGATTACAATATGTCGACCGTCTTTGACAGTTGATCTTCCACAATCTTTTCTACATGCACGAGAGCAAAGCAGGTAGCACAGAAACTTGGGTGTAGCCTACCAAATAGTCTGGTTCGATTCCCGGGGAAAGAATGGTGTTTGGCTGACGTTACAGCAAATTGCTTCATACATTGTGTGAGGCACTTTGTCCGCACAGCCTAATATACATTTTTTTGTTGTTGTAACTTTTTGGAAGTTTAGGGGCCAAATGGGTGCACAAACGTTCTCACGTGCTGGAGGTCCCAGATTCAAATCTCTTTTCAAAGCTTGAACCCAGAACAGTTATCCTCTGAAGTCCCTGGAAAGTAGTGTTCAGTCCACGTTAGACTTATTCTATTATCAAAACGGCCAAACAAGGAGAGCGAGCTACTGAACAATATCAGAAAGAGAGTTCCAAACAAGCGATTCTAGCAATAAGTCAACAGACAGTGAAGAAACCACAGAACTGAACTTTGTTCCGAGGATAGGTAGAGCGAAATACTAAATAAATACATATTTTCTTGCTTCGAACTGGACGAATAGAACTGCCAAGATTTAAAGAAATACAGAGAACGTTCAAGTATTACGTCTTCAAGAAGGGGGAAGAGGCGGGGGTCGTCTCCTGATGAAGAGGGGGAAGGGGGAGGGGGGGCCAACTGCTGACATAAACAACCGGTTTTCGTAATAAAAAAAATAAAACTTATTTCATGATTTCAAATTTTTTCACAGTTTTAATTTCTTTTATATTTGACGATACATTAAGAATTTAAATGTAGATTATGGAATGTTTTTCTGGGCCAAGTCAATTCTGTGTAAATTCAAAATACCCATAGAATTCACTTGACCAAAGATTTTTCTAACCCTTCCCCCTCCCCCCCCCCCCCCAATCTTAAAACGCATAAACTTCAGTTTTAGTAAAAAAAATTTTTTAAATTTTTTTTACCCTCATTCTCGTCTTGATTTAGGGCGGAGGGGGGAGGGGGTAGGCATTGATGAAGGTTCATAACGAAGGGATACGGAAAATTGCTAATTTAGTTATGATGGCATAATTTAACGCTCTCACAGGCTACCATTTTTTTTTAAATATCAGTCAGGTCTGGAAAGAAGTAATATCCATGGCCGTTAAGAGATATGTCTATCTTCCCGTTCAAGATTCAATTAATGAAAAAAAAAAAAACCATGAAGACAGATAAGGTGCAGGCGTGCTCTTTGTCCAATGGTTTTCAGTCAGCGCTTTCAGGTGTTGTTTTACGTGCCAAGTCTTGTACATTTAGCTTTGAATAATTGCCCTGAAAAATAACGTGTTCGTGATGATAAATTTTGATATAAGAGAATCAAAATCCGTGAAACCTCTTCCCTAATAAAAAAAAAAATGTATATACGAATCCACGAATAGGAGACGGAATGGAAGCTACAAATTTGAATTTAATCTAACAATAGGTGCAGAAGTTGTGGTCGATACAGATGGACAGAAGACACCACCGTAGGACGAGAAGTTCCATTACTCAGTTTCGTACCGCGCGTAACCAAAAATAGTTTTAACAGGTTCCAAAAAAAAATATTGTCAATCTGTCTCCACTATGCAAGTTTTCTACACTAATTGTTAGGCATAGTCCCGTGAATTGCGAGTAAACGAGGTATAAACCTCGGACAAGCCGAAAACCAGAGCACCGGCTTTTTTCGTCATTAAAGGAACTTGGCTACTCACAGGTTGTTGGCATCCCTGTGTTGTATGGTAAAGCAGTTTTATTATGGACTAGTGGCCGAAATACTAGGACGGTAAGTCCTCTGAATGTACTCCGGAGGTTTGTCGCAGAGGCCCCAGCCGAAGCCATGACGTCAAAAGGCAATTTTGCTATATTATTCCGATCGGAAAACCTAGGAATATTTTACATGCCACAGACGACATGAGCGCGAAGCATCACAGGGCCCTTGCCGTCCCGAAAATTCCGGGTGGTTCTATTTAGGATTATGCTACCTTGCCCCATGTAATTTTCCGTGGTAGGATAGGTAAATTAGAAATTATCTAGAAAATTATATTGCAGCACCCGACTCAGCGAATTTTTGTTTAAAAAATGTATTTACGTTAAAACGAATTTTAGAAAGGAAGGATTCTCACGCGACGATCTTTCAGTGGTAAAAAAAAAATCCGTTGGTGTAAAGCCTAGGGAGGTTATGATGCTCTCATAGGGAACGGTAAATTTTTGCATTGTTTAAACGCTATAACATACAGAACGATTCATTCACTCATTGGCAGCACATTTATATGATCCTGGTAAGGTCAACTTTGTGAATTTTAGTATAAAAACAGCAAAACCACAAAACCCATTCTCCAATCATCTTAAAGTAACATAATAGAATACAATAGAATAAACGTTGTTGGCCAGTAAGCTATACAGCTTTTTGAAAGCCCGAGCGGCAGATGTTCAGTGGAAGGAACCACCATCGTAAACAGTGTTTTTTGCCGCATGGGAGGAAACCGGAGTACCTGGAGGAAATCCTCGTGCAACGGGCGGGAAACAAGCGGAGAAAAACCCGTACATATACACTTCCCTTTCCAGGATCGAACCCAGGTCTGTAAGAAGCCAGATATGTACAGCTGGGACCAAGACGCCCATCGAATCTGACGCCCCAGGGACGGACGGGACTGCCCGGGACAGACGGATGAGGTGAAATTATTTGACCGTCGCAGGATGAACTACTGTGAAACCACTGTTTTGTCAAGAATGTATTCATTAATCACGAACGAATGTTAAAAGTTCGAAGGCGATCAGTTGTAACGATGTTTTTTGATATTCCGAATTACACTGTCACCGACGTTATTACAATGCTTATTATCGACGTTCGGCTATTCGACAAGCAGGAAGAACCAAAAAAAAAAAAAAAAAACAAGACAAACAGCGATGTGGAAATCTCCGTAATAAACAAACAAAAATGATGTTCGTTTCTCTCAAATAAATACGGATGCAAACATCTTTTCGAGCCTGTTTGGCTTTCTGTAAGTCTCAAGTTAACTAAAACGACAAGTGGCTTGCAATCCATATGTTGCATTTTAACTTGAAACAACAGTTTAATTAATGGAGGGATTTTAACCCGCAGATTTCCGTGGATCCTACTGAACCACCGCTGGAATTTAAACCCTACTGCTATTTAAACCGTAATACCGTACGTACAAAGTACACAAACGAAATTATTACTCATGAAACAAATACAGAAATTATGATCTATTATTTAATTCTGATCGGAAAAAAAAATAGAAAAATTTGCATGAACAGCAAAATGTTGGTTGGTTGCACTTCTGTAGTCTGGGTGGAAACCAAACCAAAGAGCAGATTGCTATGAAATTTGCCACATTGCTAGATAGCCCCAAAACGTATTGCTAATCGCGAATATAGTGTAAATTAATCAATTGCAATCCACGTAATTACGATTTTTTGAATTATTGATGTAACACACGCCATTGTAACTTAATAATAATAATAATAATAATAAATATTTAACCACAAATGTAGTTAGGTAAATTGGAAGGGGCATAGCCCACTAACACCAACCCTATGCTGAATAATTAAAACATGTCAAGATGAAAATCTAAAAAACACGGATAATAGCTAAAAAGACATACATAGAAACCTAAAATGTTAGGTGTTTAAAAAAAAAAGGCAAAAAGCAAATTAAAAAAAAAAAAATATAAAAAACATCACTCCGTGTGGCAATTCCTAGTTGAGATAGATTCTTTTAAGAAACCTTGCAAGTGGTTGTTCATCTAAATGGTGTCGAAAGCCACCAAGTGGCTTCCTGAATTGTTACGGAATTCCGACGAAGCATACACGGTGCTGCTGGTAGTCAAGTGAACTCTTACAAACTGTCAAAATAAATCATCGTTGCTTCCTTAATAGCAAAAAATCTTTTTCGACGTAAATCAACGAAATAACATTTTGTTATCGCATAAACCACTAATATTAATCAGAAGGGTAGAGATAAAAAGGTGTTCATAATTGAACATTATCCTAAATATTCCAGACGCTTAATTCGGTGTTGAGATATCCCTCGTCCCCCCCACCCCCTCCCCAGCCTCCACGGGTCTACAGACCACTGGCTGTGAAGCACTGCGTAATGGGTTTGAATCCAGGTCACGTATTTCCAGAGACACGGATGCGCAACACACTTTGTCCATACCATAATACGTAGCCAACAATTTCCTCTGTCTTTTTTTTTTCACCATTTTCTAACAGGCCACACACATCTGAAAACCTCTTTGCTGCCCCCCGATAAAGATAAAACGAGCTTACCTGCATTGCTCTTGTTTGGTGCATCCTAGGACATACGGCTACTCCAGGCAGAGCACTTTTACACGATCTTACCGCATCAAAAAGTAAAGCAGGTTTTATACGACACGGCGCAGCGCACTCTCGCGGATGCTACTGCGCATGCTCGGTGACCCACTGCCGGTCGTCTTCCGGGTCAGATATCTGGCGCATGAGCAAATCAGCACGCGCGTTGAAGAGATATTTGAAGAGTATTTATTCTCTCGGCGTTAACGGAATTAAATGGTGTTACACGTAGAACAAGATGTTCGTTTGTTTTCGAAATGAGGAGATTGTTTGATTTGTGGCTTTCAAGTGCGCCGGCTATTTTCAAGGTGCACGGTCGGGAGTAACCCACGCGGTTCGAATCGTGGGAAATTAAAATTTTAATTGTGGGTAACGATGCATGTTTCAATCAGTGTTTTCTTTCTTTTAAAAAAAAATTGAAAATGAAATTGAAATTGAATAACAAGTTCATCACTGTTTAACATCGACTTGAAGCTGGTAGGACAAGGTTGTCACTTATGCTAGTCCACACATTAAAAAAGAAAAAAATTAAAACACTAAAAACCGTCTATAATACTACATGTACAATGCACTCCATCAGAGTTTACACAAAAGTATTTAAAAAAAAATTACTACCATAAAAGTAGTAATATAAGTAATAGTTAGTTATTGGTTAGAAACGATCGGATATCGTTTTTTTTTAACCCACGGGTGGCATGATTTGGCTGGCAAGACATGCAATACGTCGAGGGGCGGAGCCTCGAGACATAATTTGCATGTCGAGCTAGCCAAATCATTCCAGCCGTGGGTTAAAATTCGATAACCAATTGGTTATAAACTATAACTGATTTATATCACGGTTGGGACGTCTAGCTAACTCGTATTTAATTAAAACGTGTTTGTGTTTTGTGAACATTGCTTCAAGAAAACGTTGACACCATTTTAGTTTACGGAGGGGGAAGTGTGTGATAGAGGGACGAGTCAAACTTTGTGGAGGGAGGGGGCGATGGGAGTTAGACAAGCGTTGGTTGGGTTTGGTTTTTCGCTGTAACCTCGCTCGTGCTTATCGAAGCTTTATCGTGTTTGGAGCGAATAATTCGACATGCGAGACAGCAGGGATACAGTGACATCACTATGACATTCTGAGAAGGTACGAATTCATTTTGTGTATTTGTAGTTTGAGAATTGTTTAAATAATACGGTAATATGGTATCGGTATGACTGAAGGTCATTCCATTTCCGTTTGTGGAGGGAGGGAGGGAGCAGGCGGGTGGGGAGGTAACGCTAGTGAACAAGCTTATGGACCATACATGTGAAAGTTTGCAAGGATCAGATTTCATTCATTTTAAGTAAATCGTTTTGTACGTTTTTATTGCGTTACGTTTTTTTTTTTGCACGCTGTATTTGGTTGTTGGTGTGTGCGTTCCCGGTCGCCTGATCCGGAAGTGTCAAAAGTGTGAGTTATCAGCAAAAGTGTGGGTTATCGGCAAAAGTGTTGGGTAACTTGATGACCCACACTTTTGACACTTGGTTTCATTACTTCAAGCTTCTTTAAAAAGGTTTTATCTTCTGGGTGTCCACAATGTTTTGGAGTGTGGATATGATAAGCGCTTTACTACTGAGACGAGCGCTTCAAATGTCTGCTAAGGGACCGGTCATTATTTATGGCCGAGGAAGGGGGGGGGGGGACGGGGCCGGAGGAAATGAAAATGTGACCACAACAATTTCGATGACCCTTCGAGACTGAAAAAAAATCCTAACACCTCCCAATCAAGGTCCAAATATAATGTGGCACCCCCTCAAAAAAATGCGCTTTCCGTATACCTATTGAGAATGTCTGCAGATGATTTCCTGTAGCCAAGATTAGTGATGTAGTCGAATTAAGTAAGTAGCTTTACACTCCGACAGTAACCATTAGTTGTATGAATCTCGACAAGAGATATGGGTATAAGGAACATTTTATAAAACATTTTTAACCCAACATGTCTTAACGAAAAGACGTTGGGTTAAAAATGTTCTATAAATGTTCCTTACACCCATCTCTTGTCGAGATTCATAAATATGATGAACACACTGTTTTGTTGTATGCCCACATCCGTAACATAGTCAGTACATGAAAAACTGAAGAAGCCAAGAAACCAGGTGCCAAGGCTTTTCTATAAAGTTCTTCGTAAAACCAGGTATGCTCCCGGTGTGAAAAAATGTGAAAAATATGAAAATTTGCCAGTGGTGAAATAATATGTGAAAAATTTGAAAAAAATTGGAAAAATACGAGAGCTGGTGTGAAAAAAAGGCAAAACGCACAAACAAAGTAAAAAACAATCAAATTATCTGACCTAATTTTGGGCCCAGAATTATGTAGGCATGCCTGTGGTTAGAACACATAAAAGAAAATTGGTTGGGTTTACGGGCGGAGTCACTTTGAAGTCGCTTTCGCTCTCTTGAGTGAAATTATACAGAGAACACAATGGTTATTGCAAACGAATAATTTGTATTAAAGAAATGTGAAACAGGTGATATATAAAAACGAAGAAATAGTGCTTCGAAAATGAAAGTGGGTACGTGAAAAATGTGAAAAATTTAAAAGCAGGCATGTGAAAAATATGAAAAAAAAAATGAAAAGCGGGTATGCGAAAAATGTGAAAAAATAAAAAGTGGGAGTGTGAAAAAAGCTGGTACTCCCGGCGCACCCCTGTAAAACCTATACTTGCAGTATTGGTACTAATAGCTTCAAAACCTTGTAAACACTCACATCATGAGGGCTCTGGGGGCCCCTAGAAGCTAAGGCGTTTTTAGAAATTTTGACTGCTGAAAGTGCCATTTTTGAGGTCCAAAAACGATTATTCTTCCAGTTGCGCCAGTGTATTTTTTACCCCCGGCTCTTGACAGGACCTGAAAAATCCATGACCACCCCTTGAGAGTGTCCAAAAATTCTGTATTTACCTCCCCCCCCCTCCTATTTCCTCCGCCCCCCGGCGATAAATAATAACCCGTCCCTAATGTCTTCTCTTGATGGCGTCATTCTAATACATATTTTAAAATCTTTAAAATTCTTTTGTGTTACCAGGAGCGAATAAATATGTAACAGATCCGTAGGATGTGGGAGTGTCCATATTTTAACTATTGCTTCATATTTCATCTCTCGTGACAAGGTCATCTGAGAGAGATGCTGTCGTCTTCGTTTCTCAGATGCAGGCCAGTTGCTTCAACATCGCTGGAATCTTATTTTACCAGAGCAACACTAAAGGGCATCACTTTTTCCGCATTCGCGAGCACTGGTGTTGAATCGGGAGGCAAAACACGCCATTTCTGCCTTAGTCGGCCTTGGCTTGCAGTAGACATCTGCTTCAGCGCATCACGCTCGTGCAACGCTGTTGCGAACGGAAGTGCCACATGTCTGGATTAAACGTTAACGGAGTGGCATGTTTCCGCATCTATCTATAATATTAAAAACTATATAGCGAATTTGTAACGTGTGTGATCGGAGAAAATAGTTACGATCAGTCGTTCCGAATTTGACCGCATGGGGTCGCGACCATGAACGAAGGAACCTGGCGGTAATACTTTCATGGACACTCTCTGCTTTTACCAATGAATACAGCTGTTTTTCGTAGTTCATAAAGAATATTAAAAAGCTGCCAAGACCCATATGCTGTTGGTGTATGGATTAAAATTGTCCATCGACGTTCTTTAGCCGTTGATCGAACGACGTGACGTCACAGTCCGTTTTGTGTCTGTTTTTTTGGTTGTACATTAATTTCTCGTTATTTTCCTGAATAATGATTACAACCATCTACATCATTAAAAGCGTATTATGTGCTTGTGTGCGTGTTTGTACCTCTACTCGTCTTGATCGAAGGCGCCTACAAAGATGGAAGTTGAACCAAACGATAAATAAATAAATTGCGCTTCGGTTAGGCCTATTTTCATCTCTGTAACTTGATATTATGACCCTCAAATACGCGAAAAACCATGAAAAAAATAACATCAAAGTTTTTTAAAACCCTCATGATGTTATTTCATACATGACATCATAGTTTGTTCATGCAAACCTCCTCGAGCGAAGCCAGACGACGCCAACGGATCGAGCGATATAGTTTATGTTTGAATATGCTAGAAATTCAAACATAGTCTCTAGCATGTAGTCGTTAGCTTTGCACGTTCTCGTACACTTTTATGCCTGATGAAGGTAGTGGGTTGTTTATGTAAGCATATAATACTACCTAAAATTCGCTAGACCAATTATTATTGTTGGTTGTTTCTTTTCTGGCATGGTGTTAAAAGTCCTTTTTTCACGATTTCTTTAGCCAGAGTAAAATGAGCCTGTCAGCTTTAAAAATATATATATATATTGCATCTCTACTCCTCTGGAACCAAGGCACCTACAAAAATGGGAGAAGAACTAAATGAAAGATAATTAAATTGCGCTTCTGTTATTTTCATCGCTGTAATTTGATTTTATGACCCTCATATATCCAGAAAGCCCTTAAAAATAACGTCAAATTTGTGTTAACCCTCATGATGTTTGCTCATGACGTCACGGTTAGTTCATGCAAATTTTATTATGCCTAAACAAACTTTTCCTGATAAAACTATGATGTCATGAGCAGTCATCAAATGCAGGTGTGCTTAGGAATATGATGTCGAACTGTGAGGCATAATTCAATTAGTTTGCGTCAAATAATCGGTACATGCGTTTGTGGTGCTGTTGGAATCTCAGAAATTACAGGAAGCATGGATCGACGTAAATGGAGTGAGCCAAGCGAACGATACGGCTAGTTGTTTTGTTAACGATGTACGATTAATTTTGGCATTTTAGAGTCGAAAACTCCGAAAGTCTTTGTTCAATTTTGCTGATTAACAAACAGAACAATCCAGAAATTGGGCAGAGAATTCATGAGAATAATTTGAAAAGAACCGAACAGTGGATACAGTGACGAAAGTTAGGGATTGTTTGCGCAACGACAATTTTCTCTCTCAATAGCTTTTACTTGGCTGCTTCTCGTCTTTACTGGAACATGCGGCTTACGAGTTGTCTGTACGTAATAACTATGGCAACGACATGGAAGCATATCTTCTCCTCGTGTTTCGCGACACTACGTACGAAGCGTGCGGCATGACAGCGTCGATTTGTAACAACAAGCAAACATTTTTAAATCCAGTACAATACTGCGGACTGATTTCTGATTGCCAGCATTCGATGGTTTGTTTTCGATTCGATGACCCCGAATAGGACGCCATGTTGGATTTTGAATTCTCGCTGCGAGAAGTTTTTTATTCCACCGTCGTCTGATCAGTGCCAGAAGTAAAGCTGTTCTTTGTATGAGTAGCGAATTTTGAAAATTGTATGAAATGACAACAAAGTTGCAGGAATATTTAAATTGACTGTTGCACCTTGTTCTTTATCGTTGTTGTTATTTATAATACATTTAATTTTATGTATTATTTATTGAATTCATTTAGTAGAAACTTGAAGCTAATCGTGTTTAAATAACGGTTGCCGGGCAAACAGCGTTTGGCAAGCGAGAAGATCTCGTTGCGTAAACTCACCCTTATCGTGGAGGTAGACAGACATTACGACAGGAAAGTGCGGCAGCTTCAGTCTGCATTGTGACGCGAGTCCCTGGAAAAATGCACATTAGGGCCTGCTATATGAGTTCCATGGGGATACGATCTCTAATGTTTTTTTTTCCGATTGCTAACAATGGCGGACGAGGGGGGGGAGGGGGGGTTGATCACAGGTGGCGTGTTCCCAACGTTCACAAATAATGCGTTACAAATTATTACAACCTTTGTTGTTTACGCCTCTCCAATAGTGAAACCTTAAACTTCAGTGAAATGTAAACTGAATGCCAAATTTCAGCCAGATCACTTGCGTAAATAATTTTGTATTAGGTCACTTGAAAAAAAAAAATCCGTTTCTTAGGCACCGCCTCACCGCCTAAAAGTTCCCGCGCGAACCTTTTTCTTTTCTCTTTGCTTTTCTGTGTAGCTTAGCATGTTGCAGCAAAATCAATTTGTAATGCTTTATAATATGTGGGCTAACTCAACATGAAGGAGATACGGGAAAAAAAAACGGAAAAAAAAATCGCAAGGAGAAAAATAAAACTTCGCCTGGGAGACAACTTTCTTTTTTTTAATGGCCTTAGCGCTACAAAATGTTATCAGTACTTCCTTCCCTTACCAAAAAAAAACACAAAATCAACTATTTACCCTTGTGTTTACACCCTCCTTTCATTAAGAGGCAGGTGACACACTTTACTGAGAGACAGCTATTACTTTCAGGGTGCAAAGACCGCCAGTTTCAACAAATTCTAGGCTCCTCTACGTGCAAAATATACCGTATCCTGGTATCTAGGATACCGGACAAAGTCGTAGTCATCCGACAAGACACACACACACACACGAAAAAAAAATAAAAATAAAACTGCCCAAATTTGTTGCAAACATGCACTCGGAGTGGGAAAGCCTGAAATCTGCACTAACAACAGCTAAAAAGCATACCTACCGTGATGAGCAGGGCGCCTTTGAAAATTGACCTGTTGCAAGTACTAATTAGTAAGTTGTGTTAGGCGTGGTGTTATAATCCCTTGATCTGGCTTTATCTTTGACGGATGCCTGTTACTACATTCAAATTACGCTCGGGCAGTACCCGAACAAACAATGGGTGCCTCTGAAAATTGACCTCTGTAACTCAGGTTGCGAAGAAACACGCTGTTGCATGTACTAATTGCGTAGGTCGTGCGAGATGTCGCGTCATAATCGACTGATTTTGACGATTGCTATACATACAGCATTCAAGTTCCGCTTCAGGGTAGTAAACTAGACAACCGAACAAACCATGGTCGTCGAGCTTGGTTCCTTAGGGTAACTGGGGGAACAGGGGGTCAACACTGCAAACGAATCGACTATCGACCAATCAGAAACGAGATAGAAACGAGGGGGGGGGGAGTTGCATTTATTTACATTAATTTGCTATGTCTGCACTGTAAAAATAAACGTTGTGAATCACAACGTCTACCACAACACCTATTTGTCTCCTTTTTTACAACACGTTGTGGTCACAACATGTTATGATTTACAACACCTACAGTAGACGTTGTGGTTTACAACACCTACAGTAGACGTTGCGTTTTACAACACCTACAACGCACGCTTTTATTGTGTTATGCCATAAGTCATGTATCTTTCATTTGTTATTTTAAAAAGTCGGTGGGAAGGGCTCCAGCCGATTGGTCAGTCTACAAGCCCACGGGGCAAATGAGGGTCATGAGTCAAGAAGCTGACTGTATTATCCAAACATCCAAACCACATCGATTAAACGGAGATTTCGTTACATAGAAACTCTTGTTAAACCACCACTTTCATATGCAACTGTATATTTGTTATGGTTTTCGAATTGCGTGGGTACTTTTTATTAATTCGTCCCTAACGTCACAACAGTTTTAAATGAATTAGCGGGAAGGCAAACATTTACTGATATTGATGGTTTAACTACACATCAGTACAAAACTTAACCAAAGAGTTACAGCGCATTAGTATACTGTCACACTCGAGGCTTCTGTTAGAGGTTCAGCTTACCCACGCGTTTATCATTTGAATTTCCGGTTTTCGCAGAATGAGTTGAACTACAGTTTTCAAAGCAATATAAAAATAAAAAAAATCCAGTCACAGCTTAAAGGCTGCAGTTTGGCTGTAAAACTAAAGGACTGCAATTTTTGTTTGACATTATGAAATTATTACCAAAAACTTAACTGAACAATAAAATCCAGCCACAATTTTACTTTACCAAACTGGTATAAAAACACAATTTAGTCGACAATATTTTCAGCCAAAGACTGAAATTCTTTTCAAAGATGGACTATAACAAAATATCTAAAACTTGAAAAGTCATCCTTGACGTATTTTGTTAAGCAGAGCGTTTACTCATAATTATATTTGTGACGTCATTCAGTGCCTTGCTAGGTGTTTTAGGTGTTGTGGTTTACAACACCTATACACGTTGTGGGGAACAACACCTATAGACATTGTGGTTTACAACACCTATAGACATTGTACGTTACAACACCTATAGACGTTTTGATTTACAACACCTACAGATGCTGTGATTAACAACATGTATAAACGTTGTGGTTAACAACACGTATAGACGTTGTGGGTTACAACATTTATACACGTTGTGGTTTACAACATCTATTCTGTAGACGTTTAAACATGCAACATCTACCAATATTCGTCCTTGGAAAACTGATTTTAGACGTTGCGCTTGTAGACGTTGTGGTTTACAATGCCTAAAACCTCGTTATAAGACCCAGAGCGTCCTTATACCGAGTTTTAGGATTATGTAGGTGTTGTAACTCACAACGCCATTTTTGCAGTGTGGTGGATGAGTTTATGCTGCGTTCGGTGTTGTAATTCTATAAATAAACTTCAACGAATAGTGATTAAAGTTTCAATGTATCTTAACAGTTTCAATGTATCGTGCGTAAATAAACTCCTGCTTGCTAATTCAAACTAATACTGCCTTGCTGTTTTTTGCTGTCACGTGAATGAGAGTCCATACGATGGCGAATCGTTCTAGTGACGAGTTTGGGTTAAAAATCGTACTAATTGGTGACATGTAGATGCAACGAGAATTACTTTTGTTGATACAACCAGGTTAATTTTCGAAGGCACAGCATGTTCGTCGAGGTAGGTTCATGAGGGTACTAGAGGTTAGGGGTCGGGGGAGATCAAAGGGTTAACATTGCAAACGAATAGAATATTATCAATCATAATATAGGTAGAAATTAGGAGGGGGGCGTTAATGCACTTATTTCCGTTAATTCATTGTGTCACGTTGGCGAGAGTTTGTGTGGCGTTTCGGTGTTACAATTATAAAAATGACCTTCGTAATATCGTGATTCAAATCTTCACCATATCAGCAAGTACGTAAATAAACTCCTGTTTGTGTTCCAAATAAAACTGACTCGTAATTTATTGCTGTCATGTGAATGAAGGTATATGTGATGACGAACTGCTCTGATGACCATTTTGGGTCAAAAATACTACCAATTCGGAAAGTGTGAAAACAACTCGACTAACTTTTGCTTGATGCATGTGGGTTTTAAGTTTCGAAGGCACCCTAGGCGACAAAGTCAAAGGGGCCTCAGGCTGTAGAGCAAAAAAGAAGAAAAAAGTTCTCAGTATTTGCATGGACAATACTGAGGACAAAATTCCGACGGGGCAACTGTAGATAAAACAAAAATTATATCCTCAAATTTTTCGGGGAGAAAAATGGATATGGGAAAGGGAGTTTACGCCCCGACTGATCTAACCCCCTCCAATTTGATGCCTATAGTTGTTGCAGCATGATCGTAATACTGTCAGCGGACTAATGGTTAATCTTATTTTTAATAGCAATTTTGCAGACAGTGAAACAAAAAAGGACGTATGTTAAAAGAATATGTGGTCGATAATTCCAGAGTGTTTTGACATGGTGATGTTGAAGTTTCTACGTGATTGAGGATATGGGTGTGATCTTCTAAATTATTCACTGGAAAATATTCTAGTTAAAGGCACATGTATTCATGTTGGCTTTCCTGTATGCCTAGGTTTTTCGACAGTAGTTCAAAGGTATGTAAATGTTACCACCACACTCATTTTGTTTTTTTTTCTTCGTCTGAGATGATTATGCGACATTAAAGGCCGGTTGCCACCAAATTAGCATTGCAGCATCTAGGCCTATCGTGTTCTTTCTCGCAGGAAGCAAAGAAGCAAATGCACTAAGCAAACCTGTTAAACGCAACAAACAAGCCACGTGATTCCTCAATTATTGAGTAACAATTTGATACGCCCTCGTGCACCTGGAAACAAGCTATAAAGGTTAATAATAGTGATGTCACTAGATGGCGCCATGGAAAAATACCCTGAAAATACACGGAAAAATAACACTAAGGGCGCGTTTACGCAGCGACTCGCCTTTGCATTCTCGCAGCTAGAACTCAATCGCGATGGCAAAGGTGTTGTTGCCATGGTAACAACGCTACCTGGATTAGCTAAATCCGACATCGTTTGAGTAAACACTTGCAGTCTTATAATCCGTGCCAATAATACAAAGAATTCCTCATGACGAAACAATTTTCCAAAACGCTTCTGAACTCATGTTATTTGCTGTTTTCGTTGCGAGGCGGCAGACATAAAACCGCCGCCATGTTGGAATTTCAGATGAATTCTAGCTTCTAGCTGCGAGAATGTAAAAGCGAGTGATTGCGTAAACCCGGCCTAACATCGTTAACCGTTAGCGCTTGTTTCCAGGTCCACGAGGTACGCCATCGTGGACCTGGAAACAAACGCTGAAGGTTAACTAGGTTAACTGTTCGTGTCACTAGAAGGCGCCTAGGAATTTTCTTTATATTTTTCAGTGGCGCTTAGTTTTCCAGGTCCACGAGGGCGTGCCAAATTTTTACTGAATAATAAAAGAGTCACGTGACTTGTTTGTTGCGTTTAAAAATTTACTTTGTGCAATCCTTTGCTTCCTGCGAGAGTGAATTCGATAGGTCTAGATGCTGCAATGCTAATTTGGTGGCAACCGGGCTTTAACTCTAACCTGTGTAGATGTTACAAACGCTATTCACAACGTGTTGGACGACATACCGGAAGGATTTAGGCCCCTTTACGAGAAGAGAAAAATTTATTATAGTTGATTTATGTTGTGATCCTATGTCTGTTCGCGCTCATTGCTCGATACGGAACTGCAGGTTTCGTTAAATCGGAGGAGACGTCCATTTTCTTGAACGTTGTCTGGGTAATTAATTTTGTTGCAAGGTCTGTTGCACCAGACCTCACAATTGATCAAAAGATAGAATTCACCTTCAGGGCACGTTTATGCAACCACTCGCTTTTGCATTCTCGCAGCTAGAAGCTAGAAATCACCTCAAATTCCAACATGGCGGCGGCTTTATGTCTGCCGCCTCGCAACGAAAACAGCAAATAACGTGAGTTCAGAAACGTTTGGGAAAATTGTTTCGTCATGAGGAATTCTTTATATTATTGGCACGGATTATAACACTGCAAGTATTTACTCAAACGATGTCGGATTTAGCTAATCCATTTAGCGTTGTTACCATGGCAATGTCACTTTTGCCATCGCGATTGAGTTCTAGCTGCGAGAATGCAAAGGCGAGTCGCTGCGTAAACCCGCCCTTACTTTCGTTTTCCAGTACCTTTCTGTTAGCAATAAAACCGAGGAATTTGAGAAGGACGTCGAAACGTTGATGATGTGCGAAATGTGACATTACAATGACCGAATTTTCATGGCGAAAATTCAACCTGTCGATCCAAACCCCAACACCAAATAGGACCATTTGCGAATGGTTACATTTTTCGCACCTGTACGACGAAAAGAGAAAACACGTCTCATACCACGATGACCGCACAAGCTCGCTGGGATAGACAGACCCAAATGGCCATCGCGCTCGCAGTGCCGACGAAGCCCCTACAATACAATACTCCACTGCACGAGTTTGTCCGACCAATTCGGATAGTTCGGCGGGTACGATTCTCAACGAGCCGACGTAATGAGTGGAGCTGAGCTATAACATCTGCCATTAAAGGCACATAACTCCCTCCGGTATATTTTAACAGTTTCACTCGATACATTACCGGAAATAGTTTTATATAAACTGATTTACCTTTCATTTGCTGGTCTAAGGGTACGATGCAGATGTCAGTAGTGGCGCGTGAATGTTATTAGGCTTGTTTTAAACGGCTCGGTCCGAGCGGTATATAACTCCCGCCACATCGCTGGCAAGCCGCGGCCCTGGAGGAAGGATAATTAATCATTCGCTCAAGAGTGCGACTTGGTCGTACGATGTGTCACGTTGCAGCGGCCCCGAAATGAGTATGACTAGTGTCTAGAGCAATGCGCGCTGCGGTCGTTTGAACTATATTTTAGCGTAGGTGACGCAGAGTAAAGCGGCCAGAACGGAGGGATTTATGTGCAACTGAAATCTCGTCAATACATTGTGGTTCATTCGGTCAAACTAAATACGGTTTTCTAAAAATACGCATCCGTGGTAGAGCTGCGTTTTGCGATTTAAATTATGGGAAATTAGCAACCTTCCTACTAGTACTTCCTCTAGTACAGTAAGAATGACCTTTTTTTTTCTTTTTTCGTAAAACTTTTGAACCGTAAGTTGTTTTCACTTTTTAAATTTCTTTAACTCTTTCTCTGTGTTTGTACGCAAACTTGTTTGTATTTCAGGTACTGCCGTCTATTTTAGTTCATCACATTATTTCTTCAATTCACTGTCACAATTAAGTGTTAGTTGTGTTGTATGTTCTTCAAGATATACCTTTAAGGGTACTTTTAATTTTTTTCTCTTTTAATTTTTTTTTAACACTTTTGTGATTGTTTCTAAAATGATTTTACTTATTAGGGTACTAACACAAACAAGTTCACTGATAACATCGTGCCATCATTTATTTGAACAAATACTTTAGCTGATGGTAAAAAAAAATAATAACTAGCCTACACACAATGTTGGTTCCATTGCATTTCTATTACCAGAGACTTACCGAGACTTGTCGAGACTAAACCAGCCGAAAATCGAGATATAACAATGTAAAGTCGAAACCCTTTTGGTTTCAGGCCAGGCACTAGTTTCCTTACACAGATGTACCGAAAATTTAATCAAATTGCGATTTAATATCAATCTCCTGATCTAAATACCGATTAGTCCCATGGACGAAGCCAAAATATTCACTAACACACCCAAGGATTGAAAATTCGAAAAACAAACGGCGCGGAAAAAAAAAACTGCGGGTGAAAGTTCGCATCTACAAACGAGCTAACAAAATCACTTTTCTTAATGGCTCTTGAATTAAAAATAGGTAAAAAATGAATTAGAAAATCATTCGAGTTAAGAAAAAACCGCGATTAAATATGCCTCAAACTCAGCGATGAATAGATAGGCGTTTAGCGGGTAAATTAATCATATTCTTGACAGCTAAGAAAGGTTAAAGAAAAAGAAAACAGCCATTGAATTATATCATTGAATTGTGCCGAGATCCAAAATAATGATGAGCGACCGCAGAGTGACCGTGGGAGACAATCGCCTCCTTTATGACGCAGTAAAGCAGGCGACCTTTCAAAGAATTCCAAGGCCAGCTGGGAAAGAAGCTGCAGGTCTCGCTTCCAAGGGCCACGACAGAACATCAGCAATCACGTGATCATCAGTTAGCACAAGTATCTCTTCGAGCCGCTACGATCAGATAGGAAGTTTTACAAAGGTAACTACTGTGTTGCGGGAGGGAAGGGGCTGAAAGTGGGAGGGGCTTGCGTGAGGTAACCATGTGGGAGGACGGGTAGAAATATATAGTGGGAAAAAGGATTCTGTACTGTTCACTTTCCCCAACTATAATTTGTTCCACATTATGTTTGCATGAAACTAACTGTATGACGCCGTTTCCTGCGCCACGTTTTTGCACTACGAGTGCAAAAACATGTGGATGCCACACTTATAGACTTCCACAGTTACTATTAGAGTCTAAGAGTGAGACATTTACATGTTTTTTTTGCACTCGTAGTGGAAGGAAACGTTTCGTCAAACAGTCAGTTTCCGGCAAACAGTATGTGGAACAAACTATAGCTTTCTACCTACAATCCCCAGAATTGGATTCGCCCGATCATTCTTATCACGCCCTGATTCTACAGAGTGCCAAACAATGATACTCCCCCCCTCCCCCGCCCCTCCCCAGAGTAACCTAAGCGTGATAGGAAAAAAATGAAAATACCGATAGGTAGCCCATTTTATTGTGGGTTTTCATTCACAAGCTCA
>JAHWFP010068979.1:50363-63275 GCA_023313725.1 Lithobius niger | reverse complement strand
GCGGCCAAATCATCGCAGCCGTGGTTTAAAAGTCGATAACCAATAGTTTTTAACCAATAACTATTACATATAGGCCTTTGCCTCGGTTCCTTTCTGTTGCATAGGCCGTAAGGCACTAAGTGCGCATTACATGCAAATCCTTTCCTGTGATGTGTGGTGTGTGATGTGTGATGTGTGTGATGTGTGATGTGTGTGATGTGTGATCCTTTCCTGTGTGTGTTTCCTTTCAAACTATGAAATATTGTATAACAGTCAAATTTGTACAGATCCTGAGGTGCTGTAGTAGGGACCTGGGAGTATACAGTGGTCAACGCTTCCACAGGAAGGGATTGGAGGCACTGAAGGCTCAAGGAAGGACCATGGGTAGGCCTGCTGGGAAAATTTGTTCAGTTTGGCTACGCTGACTATTTCTGCACCGGGATATAGAGCCATGTGCAGGTGATATTACGATATTCATGATCTTTGTAACGTTTTATTTGCTGTAATCTTATTTTAGAGCTTTGGGGAGCCATTGCACCAATTGTCAATTCACGATTACTAGACTTTAGCTTTAGACATTTTACGCAGATATTAACCCCCATTTCTGTCCCCAACCTAACCTTCTTTACTTAACTTATATTCACCAAAGGCTTTAGTATGCCACACTGCATTCCAGTCGGGCGAAATTTATTGGTGGAGCGAGTGAAGCGCATAGCCTATATATATAGCGGACATCAAATTGCAAAATGTTGGCTGGTTAATGTTTGGTTCGTTGCACATTTTGATTCTGTGTGGAGTCCAAACGAAAATTCGGATTGGAATTAAATTTGCCGCATCGCTTGAAAGCCCCAAAATTAGATGAACTCGAATTTGGCGAAAATCAATCAATTATAACGCAGGAAATGACGGTTTTTCGAATTTATACACACAAATTGTCGTCAATTTAGCATCCTGAATCGTTAAGGAATTCCGTCGAAGCGGACACCAATGTGCGTGTAACCAAGTAAATTTCTGAAAACTGGCAAATTAAAACTTCATTCCTTCTTTCTATATCTGATAAACTTTTTCGACTTAAAATAATTACATTTGATTACCGCATTTTAGCCAGTACAACAGGAAGGCAGGTAATTTAGGCATGCAAAAACAAAAACAAAAGAATTCCGTTAATGACAGACATTTGCTTCATTTGAAAGAAGAGTGCATGGAGGAATTCCTTTCAACGTGGCGACCAAAGTAGCGTTTACCTTAACGACAGGAATCTTTAAGGCTCAAATCGCCGTAGCATGACGCAGCGACAAACAATAAAATGACTGCCGGGGCCGTAGGAAGTGGTAAACTAAAAGTGGTAGCCTACGGCCCAACCAGATCACCTATAGTGTCCGTGGCCTATCTTGAGTTCTCCGCAGAACGAACACAGATAATCGATTGTACGTTTTCAGTAGCAGAGTGCCTTGTTGATATCCAAAATGGTTACAAAAACAATGGCGTCCATCGATTAAAGCCACCCCATCCAGGAAGATGTAGCCGCTCACAAAATACTTGCAGGACTCAAGATACACCGCACACACACAATAGGAGGTCTGGGGGAGTACTGTGAAACTTCCCCAGTGGGGTCCAGGGCTCATGCGGAAGCAATTTCTGGTACTGCAGTGTTTCATCTGGCTTCTGGAATCCATGTTTTTAACAAATTACTAGGATTTGCTTTTTTTTAAATTTAAAATATGGATTACAGCAGGGGCTGAACTTTTTCGAACCGTTCTTCTAGCTTTTTTGTAGTTCGCTTTACCAACTGGGGTGCAATTTCCCGACCAACAGTGACTTTTTTAGTTTGTGTACCCCCATCAGGCTACTGAGTGCTATTACGTGCACGATTTAGATGGGAACGGGACACATTTGTGTTCATAATTATAAACATTTAGTGTATCCTCCGAATTACCTGAGGTCGGTGAGAAGTCCTGTGTTTGAGCCCGAGTTGGGACAGTTAGATTTTATTTCTTTCTCTGATTAGCGTATCTTGTATCCTCACAAGGCCAGTCTTTAATGAAGACTGTTTGCTTGATACACCTTTACATTGTGATTTATTCTTTATTTTCATGACGTCATTTTAGGACCTTACCCTTGTACGTAGCATGTAGTAATTCGTCCCTCCCCAATTCCTCCCCCCCCCCCCTCCCCCGTAGATCCGCCAATTGTTCACAAAGGTGTAATCGGTTGGTTGGCTGCTGTGTTGGGCGATCTCCAATGTTTGGTGTTGACCCCCCTACTGTAGCTTACTCTGGATACAGCAAAGTTGATCAAGTTTATTGTCTGCGTGGGTGTGCGCTCAGTTTATGCTAGCTGGACAAACGATGCTCTTAAAGCTTAGCAGGAAAGCCGCACGCGTGTTACAGGGCGGCGGATTCAAAGGGTTGACGACTGCAGCCGTCTTATGCGTGTTTGTATGTGTGGTATTTTCGAGCTGTGTGCCGAAAAGTGGTACGGCAAATGCTGCACCAGCCTTCCCGCGCTTCCTACGGCTCTGCAATGGCAGCGTCTAATATTTTTATGACCCCCAGTTGTTGCGGTAACTTGAACTAAATAAATACAGATGCAAACCTATATACGTTGCCTTTTGGACTTGTATGTCAGACTGCCTGAGCGGGGAATCGAATCCACGACCTTTGAAACCAAGGGCCGAGGTCCTACCGCTGAGCCATACTGATACGGCCGTCTTTACCTCCTTATTTCTAGTTTAAGTGTTCCATTCGTTTTACTTTGAAAGTGGCGGGGCAATAAGCGTCCCTCCAGTGGCGATTGGAAAGTGTATGTTTACATGCATATATGCACTTGTTAAATGCTACCTACGGACGTTTCCTTATGGCTCAGCGGTAGGACCTCGGCCTTTGGTTTCAAAGGTCATGGGTTCGATTCATCGCTTTAGCAGTCTGACATATAAGTCCAAAAGGCAACGTAAATAGGTTTGCATCTGTGTTTATTTAACTCTTGTTGAGCCTTAGGCTTTCCGTCTTTAAGTAACTTGAACTCTCAACCCCATTTTGAATGCCTGAATGTGGGCCTACTCGCTAACGGAATTGTCTGCATTTGCTGCGTACGAAATTAAAACGGCAGCTAAAAATTAGGCCTAAAACATCTGAGAGCCTTAGTGCTATTCAAATTCGACCTTCACACCCAAGTGACCTTGTGATGGTTACTACTCTTAAATTAGTGATCGTTGTTGCAGTGTATGACAGAGGTGTGCGCTTCGAAATTGTTATTGGAGGTGGCGTAGGCCATGTTTTACCCAGCAGCGGCATCGTCAATCTTTTAAATCTGCTATTGTTAAAACTGTCGTTACTGATGATTGTTTGGCTTGCAGTTAAATGCTTTATTATTGGTACGTTTATTCTCAGTTAAAGGGACGTTTCTCCCCGCGCCATTTTTCTCGATCCTCCACATCAAGTACGGCCCCAAAAAGTCTATTTACTTACCGTTACTCTTTCCCTAGCTAAAAATCCGTTTTACAATGTGGCGTCTACGAGATTTTTTGTTGAATATTGGGAACTACATTTATTGTATCCTGCACGCATATGATCCTTTGCGCGCCTACGACAACCTTAAGTTTCATCTGTGTGTGCGCATGTACTAATTTTAATCGTTTGCTAATAATGACTATGAGATCAAAAATCTAAGACTAATGCGGTAAAAATTAAAATTAATTATGTCAATACATCACCGTAGAAATATTATAAATACACTAGCCTAAAAAAATTATAAATTGTGATGCTAAAATACGAAAGTCATTCCGGTTTGTGACGACACAATCTTCAACTTGAGGCTGTTTCGTATACTAATAGCCAAAGCCAACTGATATAGTACTATTTCAGTTGACCTTGGCGATGGTACTAAATGCGGAGGCGATCTGCGCGGGGCTGTTATAAAGCAGGCGAAATGTAATAAGGCTGGCGGGAAGTGCCTTTAATTGTTAGGTTATTTTTATTCTCATCAGTTAGTAGTAATTTTATGCTAGGAAAGCTACTTTGCAGTAATTACACAGAATGTAAGTTGGTGGCGGCACGCTGTTTAACAGCTCAACCAGCAGTTGCTAACATGGGACGTTTTATTTTTAGCTGGTGGCGATTGCAACCATCTTTAGTACGAGATATGGAAGGAGGATATAAATATCGAAACAGAAACTAAATATTGGAGCAAACGAAATCCTGTAAAAATTAAGTTGATAGGTAGCTTAGGCCTACTTAAAAAAAAGGTTAAACGTTAAAAGGTCCAACAAAACGCTGAAACTTAGCCGCATGAGTATTGCGCCCAAGGAGGATTAACAAGTGTGGTAAATACATTAAAACGAGCGTAAATATAAATTTAAAATACATTTCTATTTACTCCGCCTACAACATATTCACCGCCCATTTCCTGGTTTATGTTTACCTCCAATAAATATACTGGATAACAATAGTCTGATTTATTTCATACGGCCGTATTTAGTAATTTAATCATTTATCCCGCATTTTCCCAGCTAGTTCTTGCCACAGTTGGTAGTTTTACCACAGCATCACTACTGATAAACAAATTAGGATTGCTAGCGCGAACTGAACAGCAATAACGAATTCTAATATTCAGAAAATTATTTGATTTGAACGTTAAGTTTATCGACTGGCAGCATTTCTGGGTTTAGTAATGCACTGTCGAGCTGGTAATTGCAAGGCGCACGAGTGTTCCCTTCGTCGGCTGACAGCGTATCTTCTATTATAGATCATAATAAATTTCGAAAGCAGATAATGAACTCCAGCGCGTATATATACGTCCTCCTGTGTTAGAGAAATGTATATTTTATCGGCATAAAGCTAACTATAAACATAGTGCGACGACGACCGGTACGTTGAAGGCAAAATGAAGTGTCGAAACATTCATCTTAAATTAAAACTTAATGCCGGTTGCACGTAAAATAAACAATTTTCGACGTATCGAAGTTACGGCGAATCAATAAAAGATACGGCTACGAAGCCAAAGTCAAGTATAAACACTTTAAAATCCATAAAAACGTAAAAACTTAAAGCACAAGAATAAAAATAATCAATAAAATGGACCTAAGTCAGCTTAAAAGCGCCTTTTCATCTTTTCAAGTCTTATACCACGAGCCACGGCTGTTTGTCGTGATGTCATCATGAGTTAGCCAATGACGAACGAGAATAGCGGATGTTTCGCCGTCTGATTGGGATAGCCCAGTCAGGTGACACGTACGTCACGGTAAACAGCCGTGGTGCGTGGTTTAGATACAGCACCATAGAATCTTCGAGCAATATAAAGAAAATAGCGGTAAACGAAAAATGGAACAACACTATTTGCAGCAGGGCCCCGAATTTTATAACTAAGACGCGATCACGTGACCACATCAGCCTATTGGATGAAGGAGAACCTGGAACGTGGATGCTGCGTTTAGAAATGGGCAACGCTATTGAAATGGTGAACTGATGGCTTTAAAAAAAAAACTGCCAGTAGGTAACCTGAGATCTCCCCTGCAGGCGCGAAGTGTAACTAGCAAGCTATTATGTGCGCGGCGCATCTTGAGTCCTGCAAGTATTTTACGAGCGGCTAAGTCTTCCTGGAGGAGGCGGCTTTAATCGACGGCCGCCATTGTTTTCGTAACCATCTTGGATATCAACAAGGCACTCTGCTATTAAAAACGTACAATCGATTATCTGTGTTCGTTCTGCGGAGAACTCAATATAGGACGCGGACACTATAGTTGTCAGTTTCCCAAATGACAGTTTTTAACTTGCTGCCTTAAGTCCATTTTGTTTATTACTAGCCATATCGTTCACTTTGCACACTCCGTTGCCGTCGATCCATGCTTCGTGCAATTTCTTTGATTCCAAGACCATTACAAAATCGATGTACTGATTGCAATTATTGCTTACAGTTCGTTCATCACATTCCTCGGCACGCCTGCATTCATCTACAGTCATTCCATACACACGATTTGTTTGTTTGTTTGTTTGCACGTTTGTTCGTCTACTCTTCCAGAAGTAAGCCCCTACGAAGGTAAGAGTATATAAATGAAAGATAGCGACAGAAGCGAGAAACTCAGTATAGTGTCCGCGGCCTATCTAGAGTTCTCCTCAGAACGAACACAGATAATCGATTGTACGTAGCAGAGTGCCTTGTTGATATCCAAGACGGTTACAAAAACAATGGCGGCCATCGATTAAAGCCACCCCATCCAGGAAGACGTAGCCGATCACAAAATACTTGCAGGACTCAAGATACACCGCGCACACAATAAAAAAGGTTTGTTTACGTGGAGATTGCTCACCTTGCTCGCTCAATCCACACACCTCCATGTTTCAAAAAACGGAATGTTTGACAACCTTTTAAACCCAACAGGTCTGGCTTTTTTTCGTGCATCAGTCACTTGAATCAAAACCAATTTTAAGTTTAATTGTATAGTATGGCTCAAAATATGTCGTCCTTTACGAGTTATTTTTGGCAAGCAAGTTTATTTCTACATTCGTACTTTGAACTGCAATCTCAAAGTTCATAACACGTCTTAACAATGGTGGGCCCGAAAACGAAAGTGAACTTTGATTTCCTAGTAGGTTATGAGAGCCATACCTTATAAAATCGTGTTTCTGTTACTTCGTATACTGATGCAAAACAAGACGACAAAGTAACTTACTGTATTACAAAAAAAAAAAAAATCGTATTGATATGGAAACATGCCGTAGCGCTTGCAGAACAGCTGAATTCTATTTCTCAAATATCCTACAGGCTGTAAAGTGCTGGTCGGGATAACCCATTTAGCATGGGTTATCCCGATCGGCAGAGTTGCGATTTGTGCATGAGTAGCAAGGGTTTGAGCTGCATGAATGCAGACAGCGATGCTAAACTCCAAGTAAAAAAGCTGAAGCCGAGCTCAGCACAGTTGCCTGAAAAAGTTTATCCGTTTCGGTGATTGAAAAAAAAATGATCTTGGCCAAATCCCACCCAGTCAGTGCTGGCCAGGGTAGTGTATGAGACTACCGACATCTTTTTTTAGCAGCAATGCTATGTATTCTGGCAAATAATGGACCTTATCTTGGCTCCTTCTATGATCAGAGATTTCCCGGCTCACGTGCACGGGCCCTGGTTTGTTTCACCTGACAAACGGCTCTGAGAAATATATTGAAAGATAAAAATTACTAAAACCCTCGTCCTTCGCCTTAAGTAAAGATTAGCAAAATCTACGGAGGTTCTACTGGGTTCCTAGTTCGAATCCAAGTCAATCCACTCACGTGAACACGCACCTAATATAATGCACTATATTACTGACCGTGTACGATTTTGATATTGGCTTACCTCCCCCCCGCTTCCCGTTGCAATAACAGCGATTTGTGTACTTGAAGGGGCCGGTTCACCATTTCGATAGGGCTGCCCATATTCTAAACGCAGCATCCACGTTCCAGATTCTCCGTCGTCCAATAGGCTGATGTGGGTCACGTGATCTCGTTTTAGCTGCGAAAATTCGCGGCGCTGCAGCGAAGTGTTGTTCTTTTTTTAATTTACCGCTGTTTTCTTGATATTGCTCGGAGATTTTGCGGTGCTGCATCTAGGAGTTGAAAAGGTGCCTTTAAATTACATTGATCGAACAAAGTCAGTCGATTTCACGCGTTTTTTAAAATTTTCTTCCGAGGGTCGGGTTTTGGCGTGTTGTGGCTGCAGGAATCTTCTTCTCATTGAATTCCTATTTTCCGAATAAAATTACAATGTTAACTAACTGCGACTAGGATAAATTATAATGAATTTAGAGTGGTTGATCGTTGTAAGGGGTGGGTATTTTAGTACTTTTTTTCCTAACGTCAGATTTCGCAACTATATACCGTGCATGCGCTGAGTAACCTACAATCAAACTGACGCTCAACATGCGAAGCTGGCTTTGCCACATCAGCTGCATAAGTCCGTTTGGTTGTTGGTTTGGCTAGCTATTAAATCCTGAAACTGCCGCCTTCAGCCTCAGCACCGAATTATTATTGCTTTCACTCCGCTGCACAACCGCTGTAAAAGTTACGGTTGTAGCCGTAAAATATGGCTAAAACCAAAATAAAATCGGACTAGAAGCAAAAATAATGTTATTTTAACGAAAATTGGCTTTTCTGCGTTATTAAGGTGTAAATATATTTGCTGCAAGCCGGAAATAGTCGGAAACAGCAAGTCGGAAACAGTAAGTCGGAAACAGAAAGAAATAGTAGAAATTTGGCTTGTCTTTTTTATTTGACCAAAAGCGACGTCTAAGCTCTTTACAACGTTGCAGCCGCAGTTACTATCTCGTAACGAGTTATAGTTTGGTCTCCATACCTTGTAAAGGACATAGATATGGTGGAGTCGGTGCAGAGGTGGTTCAGAAAGACCGTTAAGTGTGTTTGCCAGGTATGCAAAAATTATAATACAATCAACGACTTAATTCCCTTGAACTACGTAAATTAAAAAATGGATCTTTTCCTAACTTATAAAATCTTACATAATCTGTTACCATTCGATATCCCGTTTTCTTGCGGTGAACACTACATTACTTACCAGTGGGCATTCACTGAAACTAGTAATTCCGAAATTCGTACCACGTAAACTGCAGATATATTTTTTTGTGTCCGGGTTATTCCAGCTAGGAATTCGTTTAGTGAACAACAGACTGTCTCGGCTCTGTCGGAGTCTGTCTTTTGAAGACTACTTGACAAACACTGTCTGAAGACCTACCTTTTTACGTTCCGAGTTCTGTCCACGAATTTATAAAATGCCTCTTTTAAAGGCGGGACGAGTCGTTAGCGGTCAGCTATACGGATGCCCTTTGGCTGCTGTGTCAAATGAATTGTGTTCTATTGCTATATTATAGCATTGACAGTTTATGTGACTTGTATTTCATTGACGCCTAATAATAAGCCACAAAATCAGGTTTTAAATTCTGCCGAAACAAACTCAAGGCTGCCATACTTATTTTTAGCTGGTTGAAAATAAGCCGAATTTTGCGTTTAAGCCACTGAGAAGAGAAAAGAACGAACCTAACCTAACCTAACCTAACAAACGACCTACAGTTATACCCTTAACAAAATGGGAGAATGAAACAGTGGCGCAGGTACACCTCTTAACTTTTTCATACAGGTGGCGATTCTACTACCAAATTACTGTAGAGCTCCATTAATTTAACACTACCACGTCTCGTAATCGTACTATGTGCCGACAAGTGCTCGATTAGCGTAAAGGGTTAGTCGGTTGAATGCTTGGAAATTTGAATTGTGGAAGCGGATTGTGGGTCGACACCAATAAAATGAGCATTCAGAACGCTCAAAATAACAAGAACGCTATATTTCAACCCTAATTAAATAGACATAAATCGCTGGAAATAATACTAAGGAAAATTGGAAATAAGCCAACAGCGAAAAACATACACAAGAAATAACGAATAAAGATAACTCACTGAACCCGTTGCCAATGGAGGCTGTGGCCATAGCGACTAAGGCGCTATGCAAGTGATCTGGGGGGCGAACTGGGTAGCCGGTTCGAATCCGGGTCATGCCACTCTGACGAAACGTAAGTGCATAAAGGTGGCTCACTGAACTACGTTATTTGTAGCGTATGTTTTTCGCTGTTGGCTTATTTCCAATTTTCCTTAATATTTCAACCCTCACATGGGTGGGGGCCGTCATCAGGCATAAAAGAACAACAACAACACCAGCCTTTTTGCCGGAAATGCTCATTGTGCCCAATGAGGATTTCCGGCAAAATGGCTGGTGTTGTTGTTGTTCTTTTATGCCTGATGGCGACCCCCATGTGAGGGTTGAAACATAGCGTTCTTGTTATTTGAGTGTTCTGAATGCTTATTTAATTGGTGTCCTCCCATAATCCGCTTCCAGAATTCGATTAGCGTACTTTTATATAGCACTAATTTTAATTTTCGAGCACTAATGAGCACTAATTGAACATAAAAAATGAGATTTTTTCGAGCCAATCATAGAGGGTGGTGCTGCTGGATCTATTTGGCACCGCGAACTTTGAAAGGGTTGCAATTCTTTTATTGAAAGAGCACTATATAATTTTAGTTTTCGAGCACTAGTGATTCCCCAACTATATACTTCTAAACTTTTCTCCTGCTTTAAAAACTGGAAACTGGCACTAAATATTAGTAATAAACTTGAACGCAATGAAGCCAACATTCCTTGGCAGTTTCACAATTTTTTGGCTTGATTGTAGACCACCTTTAACGTCATGCCCACCCATTTTCTACGCAAGGCAGGTGCTGCCATCTAGCTGTGCGGAAATGAACTTGGAAGCTTCCGTTTCTTGCCGAGAGATGGCAGACGGCTCCACCATCACGGCCCCACGTAAAAGCCGGAACGGTGTAATCGAATCGAAACTAAAGTGGAAGCTCGCAAGAGCACACGCGGACCATAGCTGCCAGCTGCTCACCAAAACTTGCAGGGTTTTTCCCCTCCGAAATAACAAAACCGCAACAACATTTTCATAACCTCTTAATGCGCGCAGTTAGTCAGAAACGTAATTAGAAAAAAAATAAAAAATAAAAATCGTGCACTGTTTAATTAACCACTAAAGGGTTCTACATTATACGCTTGCTGTTTCGTTGTGGATTAAATAGCGTCATTTCCAAAAAGATAATTTCCGACTCAAATTTTAGGGCCTTTTCGGGGGTTTATTAAAGCTTCTCTTTCTACATTGTAGGATTACATCAAAGCGCGATTCGAAACAAGCGCAAGACGAAATGAGAAAAACAAGGTTACAAATATAGGTCACTTATACGAAACTTCAAATAGTAACAGGAGGAAGTACATAGTATGTCTCAGAAGTCCTGAACCAGGCAGTCCTATATGGTGTAGGCCTATACAGTGTATAGACCTATGGTATACACTGCACACTTTAGGCCTAATATGGTATAGGCGACCATTGTATAGGCCTACACTGTATAGGGTTCAGGACTTCTGAGACATACTGTATTAATAAACAAAAACGGAACGTTAAATGTTTAGAGTAAGGGACTAAAAGTCAAAACCTATGAAGGAACACGGACAAGCTTTGACAGTCAGGGTCTAGGTATAAAATTTTGTAAGAGGCTGGTAAGCATTAGACCCTTACTACCCGGTGGTTAGCTTAGTTTTAGTCTACTGGACAGAACGTGTGTATGAACGGTTGTAGCAGGTTTTCTTTGTTCTTAGAATATTGTTATGGAACTTTAAGAACATAATTTTCTTGTGAAGTTTGGCATTTTGTCTTTTGATGCTTTAGAATTTTTTATTAAATTTCGTAGATTTACGGTAGAGGATAACCAGTAATGCTCTCTGCTGCGAACACCCTGCCATGTTACTAAATCGAAAAATAATTTTCAACATAAAACAAAGCAGCAAACGTATACCACACTACCACTGGATCATCACTGGGTCATTGTACGAGGATTTCCAGTTTTTCGTCAAAATGTATGTATTTCTGACCACCGGGTAGTAAGGGTCTAATGCTTACCAGCCTCTTACAAAATTTTACACCTAGACCCTGACTGTCAAAGCTTGTCCGTGTTCCTTCTAGGTTTTGACTTTTAGACCCTTACTCTAAACATTTAACGTTCCGTTTTTGTTTATTAATTCGTGTTATTTTTAGAATTGCAGCTAAACTGTAAAACAGTGCAGTTGACGGTGAAAATAGAGAGTTTAACACAGACCCTAGGCTGACTCTTACTAACACGGGCTATCGCCAGTGTTAATAATAGAAACAAATCCTTTCATCTTCAGTCTTGCAGCCGGCGTTTGCTAATTGGCATTGTTGCATAATAACAATGTTTAAAACAATGTAAAACAATCAATCTGGTCGTTTAGTGCTCCATAACCCCTGAACCACTTTACCAATTAGAAAATGCCTTATGGAGAGGGCGCCACGTGTTTCATCTGGTAATTTTTGCTCATTTTTCAGCTGAAATCTAAAGCAAACTAAATTACAACTAAGCTAAACTAAATAATAATTAAATACAAGTTAGTTTCATTCATTTCAGTTTAATTTTAGGCTGAAAACTGAGTAAAAAATTCCCACATAAAACTCGTGGCGCCCTCTATAAACTCAGACGGAACTAATTGGAATGGATCTAGGACGTTTCAGTATGGCGTCTCAGTCACAAATTCTCCTCCGCAACCCTTGGTTAGATTCTTGGTTAGATTAAGACTTAGTTAAGTAGGTTAGTGTGAGCAGTTGGTACGCAGACACAAAGATAGAGCGACTCTAACTTACTCTCTTAAACCAAAATCCAGAACATCACACCCAACCCCCGAGGCACATACATACAAGTCCCACAGCATGAAATTACATGGGACTGCTTGAGAAGGGCGCTCACGGAGCGAAAAAAGAAGGGAGAAACAGGGTAGGGAAACCAGTCAGACCGTGAACGGCACGTGGCCTTACAAAAGGGACTTGCTTCTTTATCTCCATACAACAATGACAATTTTTTTTTTTTTACTGCTATCTGTATAAACATTAAAACATTTAGCTAGGTATCCGCCCCATAACACAGTTGGTAGAGCAGTCGGGACGGTAAGTGGTCCTGACTTCCAAGTCCCAACCTGTGCAGTTGACTTTGTTTCTTTCGCAGATTAATGTACCTTCCCAAAATAAAACTTGTTAAGGATTTGCGGCAGGCTTTTCGGCCGTTTGAAGTCGTGATATCAAACGCCAAGCTGTGTCACCAAGTTATTCCCACCGAGTAATAGCTCGAAGGTTAAATGGTAAATACGAAATTTGCTTACTGCGCAATCTTCAATTATTTAATTTAACGTTTGAACTCTTAATCGGTGGGATTAACTTGGCGAAAAAGCTTGGCGTTTGATATCACGACTTCAAACGGCTGAAAAGCTTGCTGAGAATCCTTAATAAGTTTTGTTTTGGGCAGGAATCACATAGTTTTCCGTCCAAACTGATAAAAGC
>JAHWFP010068979.1:34373-49963 GCA_023313725.1 Lithobius niger | reverse complement strand
TGTTTTGGGCAGGAATCACATAGTTTTCCGTCCAAACTGATAAAAGCTATTTTTTTCTTAGCAATTACGAGACGAAAAAGCCGAAAATCCAGTTTTTTTTTGGTTTTAGTACCATTTAGACGACAGCAGTAAGGTTTCACGTGTACTTAACACTTCCTCAACACTGTGGTATCTGAAACCTTACAGGAAATCTTATTCATGTGTCTTCACTGTTTTGACTTTGGCTCAGTTAAACTTCAACACCTAACGATTTCGTTTTTGTTTTCTAATCGATTTACCGGTACGCGTGTTTTAGTCAGTCATGAAATCCACCGATTTCGCCTTATTTAGCAATAGGAAAAGCAACAATTCTTCATTGGTGCCATTGTTGTCGTGCTGCAATTTTAGAATTGGGCCTTATTTGGTCAAGCTGTTACTGGTGTAACTGTGCGGAAGTCCAATTGTCAACCCTATTACTTGTAATCCATAAAAGCCAATACAAAGAGGTTTTCATTAATCAGCTCTGTTGATGAACCCCTAACTCCCGTGGTTGTTAAGCCAAATCCATTACACATTGTTGTATTATTGAAGCAAAATGCTGTAACTCAACCCTTAAAAATAGTACCGAGACGGGTTGGCTACTTCCTCTTACCCCCCCAAACCAAGGCACGTTCCACGGTTAAACTATATAGGTATATCCGCAAAATGTCAGCTAATAGTTCAGCAGAATTAATAGTTACTAGCTGCTAGAAGCTAGTAATTCGGCAAATACCAACGTTGCTCGTAACTTTTTTCAAAAGAAAAAAAGGTTAAGCTGTGTCGCTAATAGCGACTTTTTGTTGTCGCTAACCAAAGTCTCCCGATCACACGAAGTTTTAGCCTTTTCTGTCGAATTGTTATTAAACCTCAGATGCTAAAACAGTGAAACTGTCTTAGCTCTAAAAGGTCACGTCGTCTACTGGTAGCCATGCTCATACATATTTCATCTGGATAACAAGGACGTTAATGTTATTGTTGTATCTTGGTGGACGACACACTAGCGTGTGTCTTAATCTTGTACTCTCACATGATTAGTCTTTAACAGTGACTGTATGCTTTGAAATATAACCTCGACTATTTTGTATAGTCAAGCCTGCCTACCGGAATGAAAATTTTGAAAGTCGATCTAACTAAATTATAGAGCCGGAGAAGGGCTAAAAAAACAACTAGGCTAATTCGAGGGTATGGAGCCAAAAGGTTCTATGTGCTTTGAACCAAATATTGGGAAATGAATTGTTTTTCTTTTGAACAATTAAGCTTCTTGTTGGAATGAAAGCAACAGTGGTGAAAAATAAAGCTTAGGTTTGTTGCAGGTTTTAATTGTTTAAAAGAAAAACAATTCATTTAAACAATACTATGTGCTTTGAACCAACATTCAAACCTAAAACCAAGGTTAATTGATTCCAAACGCAGCTTCGTATGCTATACTTGCTTTTTCTAAGTTATTTCAATCTAATTAAAAGAGCTACTTAGAAAAAAAACCATCACGTGTCAACTGAAACAATACTATTTTCCTGATTTAAAAAAACCCACAAGTTCTAACGGTAACCAAATTCACCTTAACGCACATAAAACAACACAAAGCTACAATCAGTGTAGAAAGATCCTATTAGGTTCCTGAATACTGTTCACAAATGAACCGTTTAGGAACTGCACCTCATAATCAGTGTAGTTTCGAATCCTACAATTTCTTGCTGGGACGTTCAGTGCTTGTCCAATTGTAATCCATTTGTAATACATTGTAATTCATTGTAATCCATTGTAATCTATTTGTAATCTATGTCTGCCATTTGCCATTGATTTAGGTGGCCATTTTGGAAAATAACGTTTATTATGTAGTCATATTTCCTTCATATATAGAATGTGGGCGCAAAAATTGGTATGAGGTAAAACAATGAGTGTACCATCACTACTACTAATATGTAATGGAGGCCATTTAGAAAATAGGCTGGCAATTTTCAAACAATGCAGATTATAATCAGATTTCTTTCAAATTTAGGACGTAGGCAGACTATAGCGGCAATATTAAAATGGTGAATGTGTTACGATTGTTATTAATCTGTAATGGGCGCAGTCTTGAAATTAGGTGGCCATTTTGAAGAATTACATATTCATATTTTTGTTATTTTTAAATTTTTTTTAAATTAAAGAACAAAACCAGAAGTGAAGACAAAATAATTAAAAGAATTAATAACTAGCTGTTCTGAGCATAACTATTCCAGTTTGGTAGGAAGCCGTGCTGCTGTCAAGAGTTCCCCATATGTTGTCGCATTGGTTGTTATTTCTGTTACGGGGGGGGATTTGTTAGCCTATATATTCAACAATGCATGTCGTAATATTGCGTTTGTTACTGAGTGTTATAGCTTAGCGGCAATTATCAAAATAATACGCGTTAATAAACAAAAACGGAACGTTAAATGTTAAGAGTAAAAAGCTAAAAGTAACAGTCAGGAGGTGGGTGCACGGACAGTCGGACAAGCTTTGGGGTACAAATGTCAAAGGTCGTCAGTAACAGACTGGTAAGAATTAGACTCTTACTGCCCGGTGGTCATCCTTGATCTTCGGGGCACGCATTTTATCAACTTTGGTGATTACATAGGTGCGCTAGAGTCCTTGGTGACACAACCCTAAAGCCCTAACCAGACTGGTTGCTCGCAGCTGCCAGGTGTCGCAGTATGGTGAAATAAAAAATTCAATATTGGTGCATAAACACAACATGAACCGTACGATTGCAGCAATTTTGACCTTGTCGACACGCAGTAACGCATCGCTTCGCACGAAATTGTCTTCTGTCTGGAGAGGCCTTAAGGCTTTGTTTATGGACAGCGCGCAACGCCTAGAGAGCACGCGTGGCGCGGCGTTTGAAAGGAATTTTGCTACCCATCCGCGTCCGCCTGTTTCTTTACGCCAAGAGCTCACGCGGGAAGGCACGAGCGAATCATTCATCCCGCGCGCGGTTCCCCGATCTGCTTGAGTTAGAAAAAAGCCGCGGACCGCGTACGCGGGTCGCGAGATCCAGGTCTGTTGAGTTGCATTCTGGGATAGGAAAATGGCGGACCACTTACCGCCGCTTACGGGTGGCCACTTCGCTGCTTTCCTTGATGCAAAAACCTGCACATAATTTAATAATTGACACGTGCTTGTTCTAATACAACAACCGCCAAGCTTCTCGTGCTGTTATATTGTGTGGCTTGCGCCACATTGCCTGATTCGCGTAACGTCGTATATTGTCGAGTGAGCATCGCGTTTCCCTTTACGCTTCCGCTCAAAACGGCCTAAAACGTAAACGCGATTTGGAGCTCGCGGGCCACGGAGACAACAGCCAACACGCGGCTGGGCGAACTGCTTGTTTTTACACCGCGTAAGCTTTCGGCGTCCGCTATGGCGTAGGATTTTCTCCATGAACGCAGCCTTACATTAACCCCTCGACACAACGAATCCAACCTCTGCTTTCCCACTTACCTGGTAAGCGGAACAACTGAAATTTTCTGATGGATTCCGGGGCATGTTCGGACAGATGGAATTGACCACGATATACGCTGCAGTGAAAAAGACCCTTTCTGGTCCGCCCGACATATGGCATCATTTATAAGTTGCAAGCGTAAAAAAAAGAGTATACCAGACAATCGAAAAAGAAGTTGCCAGCAACGTGCAACACCTAATTCCTGGAAAGTTATTAATTAATTTTCAAGACAATGTTGTGAGGTGGGGTGTGGTGGGATGGGGTGGGGGCGTTCGTGAAGCGCGTAAGCGAGCTTGACAAGTAAACCACGGGGCTCTCTACAACCCCTCCCCTCCAAAAAAAAAAGGTTTCTCCTGGAAAAGTTAGGTTGAACAAAAAGTGATGTTATTAGAATGTCATCACGGAAAATTAACGGGAAGTTAGGATGTTCTGCTTTTGTGGAGGTAAGGCCTCAGAACGTTTAAAGACTACCGCGCCTTGCGAGCAAGACCCTTGACGATAGCAACATTTGATTGTATTCATGTATGCGGGTAGTCGGAATGCGTGTGAATTTACTAGTATAATAAGTAGTACAGGACCCAGTTCGAAGTTTTGGGAGGGCAAAGAATAAATTTTGGCGTTCCCTTAGTTCTGAAGCTATATTTTCCGTTGAAATTTAAAGTTAAAACTCCAAACCTTTCCATGTTTTATGGCTTAACTCGAATGAGTAGGTGCGTTCGGGTTGCTTACCGTGGTAGCTCCAACTTTAGCTTATGGCTTTTTCCGACGTATGTTTCGTAACAAATTGTATAAAAAATGCTCATTTAATTTTTAACTGTTAAGCAGTTGACTTTACCTTGTTGATAACACAACTTTCGACTGCGAAAAAATGCGACACTTGAGACGTACGAAGATGTGAATCTCAGATCACGATTCCACCTAAAAACTATGTAGTAACAGCTTTCCGTTTTTTCGTAGTAACAAAAAAAAAACAAAAAAACAACTTGCCTGCACGTATGACATTTAACTCCCGAAGTACGGTGACGCACACCAGCTTTTTGGCCAGATGTCCGTCCTGCTCTTAATATTCAATCAATATGGCGTCAGCCCGGTCTACCCACAAACGTCCGGCGCATCAGCACAGGATGGTGGCAGCTCAAACGCCAGCAACGGCTGCCGATACAGTACGCCGAATTTGTTGGCAAGGCCTGCCGGCTATAGTCACAAAAATTCGGCTAGCCAGATATTTTCCGGCCGAGATTCGGCTGTACGATTATTCGGCGAAGATTCGGCTATAAGCTTAGGCTGTGTCGCGTTTTGCGGTTGAAACGCTTCATTATCGGTCCTACCTAAACCATGCGCAATGGCTGTTTGCCGTGACGTCACCATGAGTTAGCCAATGACGAACGAGAAGAACGGCTGTTTGGCCGTCTGATTGGACTAGCCCAGTCACGCGATATGAACGTCACAGCAAACAGCCATGGCGTGTGGTATACAGAGAGATTGCTGAGCGCTTCATACCCGGTCTTGCTTACTAACGGTTTTCATTCGACCTTGGCTTTTTAAATAATAAAAATTCGACCATATGTCAATTTTTCATCGTAGGAGCTTGAGTTTTTTTTTTTTTTTATATTTTAATACTAGTAATCGACTGTTTGCGTTATTTTTATTTCGCCTTAAAACCATTAATTCTAAAAATAAACACTGTTTCATGTTAAATTCATGTTGATTTCTTTCCCGTTAAATACTCCCTCGTTTCCACCAATCATGACGTTCCTGATCTGACGTCTTGCCCTGCATGACGTATGTTTTCGTCGCTGTCGTCACCGCCCGATGACGTGCGTTCGAGCTGCTCCGTGTTAGCTTCGAGCCGTTTTTCAGTTCGTTCCCCCGTGCTGAAAATACGCCTGTTATCCCGTATGCCGTTATTCACCGCCGCCTAAAACCATTGGATTGCCCGATTCACAATCGGGACTCAGGATGTCTCTAAGATTCGTCTAAACAAGGTAAAATAAGTTTACTTATTTCCAATATCCCGTCGTGAATTATTTAGTGGCATGCCGGCTTTGTTGACGCCTCCGGCGTTTTCAAATTGATTCCACGTTGGGCGATATTTGCGTAATACCGGATATATGTGAAAGACTACCAACTCTATTGCGAGTTGGGTAGTAGCTTGGAGGGGCGTAAACCATGCGCAATGGCTGTTTGGCGTGACGTCACCACGAGTTAGCCAATGACGAACGAGAACAACGGCTGTTTGGCCGTCTGATTGGACTAGCCCACTCACGTGATATGCACGTCACAGCAAACAGCCATGGCGCGTGGTATACGTAACGGTAAAATAGTAATAGAAGCACGGTGCCTAAAATGACAAATTCTAACCACGTTTTCCACCAATTATGATTTTCCAGGTCCAAGTGTGTATCCCCGATTAGCCATTTTTATTGTGAGGGCTCAATATGCCGTTTTCCATTCAACTAAGCCATTTAATCAAGCAACGCAATGACTTTTGTAAGGCTATTGTGCCTTCGAAATAATCCATTATAACTTGTGTTACCCGTGCTAGCCCCAAAAGCAGTTTATATTGCGGATGGCTTCACCGCAACACTCAATTAATTCCGTATAGTAATCAAATTTCCATGGTGTTGGACTGGGAGCATCCGACCTGTTGCTTCATGTTTATTTGTTATCCACAAGAATAATAGCAGTAACTTTTGTTCCTAATTAACTCATTGGTCCGCCACTGAATTGTTTATTGTACTGTTTTGGGCAACCCAGCCGACTTCCTTAAAATAAATGTCTCCCTCTACTTTGGAAACTTAAGAACTGCGTTGGTTTTCCTCGACCGTGATATTGCGTGTAAAACTGAGCAGGGTGTTTTATGATTTTTACTAATACGCCACCGCAAAAGGAATAGGTAACGTTGAACTCGGGATCTCTCAGCATTAAAACTAATTCTTGGCCCCTCTCCTCAACTAAAACAAAGCGTTACGTCTTAACACCCCCCTCCTCCACCTCCAAATGAGGGCAGAGTCGCTAATTAAAAACCCCGACAGCTGAAAAAACACTTTTATACTTGTTGCTTGTACAGCTGATGATAGAACTATGTAATAACTTGTTACTGAATCCTACCTTGATTATAGTACGGTTTCTAGCGAGGTAATGTGGCTCGGTTTTGTGCTACTGTCTGGGTTCTGGTTAAAACAGTACTTTACTCACAAATTTACAAATTTATTACACTTCTCAAACTGATAAGACGAGTGTAAGCTAACATTCTTGTTAACAGTTCGTTTGTCAGCCCTCTCGCTGACATTATTGTCAGAACAATAACAAGCTATCGTAAGACCTCGCGTTATTCTACCGACTCCACAAAACAACAGCGTGTTGTGGCGATTCAGATTATGGAAATTATTCAAAAGCGAGTGATGACGAAGTCGCCTGTCCATGCGGTACTAACGATACAAGCCCAAATGCTATATTGCCCGACATTGCTTGCCATACACGGCTGCAACTGTGAATTAAACCATTGCCAGTAAACTAACTGGCCCGCTCTACAACGATATTAGGGGAGGAGACAAAATGGCCGCCACGTCTGGTTCATTTCGTCGAGGTCTGATCTTCGAGGTAGTATCTCTGTACGGAGAGACGCGACGTCTATTGGCAAATAGTGGCGGTTTCCGAAATAATAACTTAAATTTTACGTAGATTTTGGTAGAAAATTTTTATTATTCATAAAAGTATTTTTAAACACTTTTTTAAAAATATCACTCAGCCACAGTTAAGCTATTTCTCTGCGTTTGCAAAAAAAAAAAAAAAAAGCGATACGTTCGTTTCAATTTGTACGGAAGGTGTCGCCCTCAGTTGACAAAATGCGGCAACTAGGCAAATCAATCACATCAGCGGCGCTTTTGGCGGCCATATTGCCAACCTGTCTCGTAATACTATTTTTCATCCAGGACCCAACCAGTACTGTAGAGAGCCCTGGTTAAGCATTCAAACTAAATTCTGTTTGGAACGTGGTTGGCTTGGCAAACAATATAGAGCAGCGTCATGTGACGTCATATTGGCTACAAGAGAGGTAGCTGCAAGGGGCACTAGATTAAAATGGAGGGTTAAACAACAGCACTTCTAGTCAAGGCAGTGCTTTGAGAACAGGCAGGTTTCTTAGGCTTAAAAAACCGTTGTTTTCTCCAATCCCTTATGCTGCTAGGTTGTAATCGGAAAAGAAAAGATTCCACTTGCTTAAAAATGTCAGCAATTACCAACATATCGACAAAAATCGCGCGTAGTAGGCCTAAGAAATCCGCTCTAAACAGCATTGGCTTTCAGTAAGACGCCCTTCTTTTCGCCCTCCAGTGCCCCTTGCAGCTAACCCAGTTACTGGCTCCACCATAGAGTTATATACAATAATACTACTTCATGTCACTGCCCTATAGAACAGTGACACGACGTAGTATTATTGTATAAAACTCTATGCTGGAGCCTTAATGGGTTAGCTGCAAGGGGCACTGCAGAAAGAAACAGAAGGGCGTCATACTGAAGCCGATGCTGTGAAGACTGATTTCTTAGACCTAAAACGTGCGATTTTTGTTGTTGGAGAAAACAACGTTATTTTAAGCCTAAGAAATCCGCTCTTCCGTTGTTTTTCCCTCCATTTTTATGTAGTGCACCTTGTAGTTATGCCCTCCATAACCCATACTGGTGCCAATATGGCGGCAAATGTCACTGCTCTATTGACAAGCTTCTAAATTCGAGTCTTTTCAAGATTGGTTTTCACATTTTAGACACACCATAGTCTCTGGAGTGCAATGAGAAGCGAACCATACGGCGTTGCATCATAAAGCAATTGGATTCGGCCTAAGCCGTATTTTTTTCCGGTGGAGTGCTTACGGCTAGCCGAATTTTTTCCCGAATGGGATTCGGCTTACGAACTATATTCGACTGTGGCGGCTAATGGCGGCAGTTTAGGCGTCTACAACGAGTGTGCGGAAAACATACCCTTGTCAGTGTTCCATGTTCTGCCTGATGTTTTCTCTCACGGAAAATGCTTACCGACCAACAGTTCAGGTTTTATTAATGTTTTGGTACAATAAAAACCGCTAAATCCAAATTCTTTCTATCTCATAGATAAAAGAGGATAGTTTGAAGCTGCATTTTTTAAATGCAGGTTGAAACCCCGGACGGACCCCCCAAATTGATGTAATACTTGAGAATGAGGACGCAAACGGGGTTTGTACTTTCACGGCTCAGATAAGATGGGTGGCCCGCAAGTCTAGGAGTTTGCACCCGAGTATCCCAGACATTGGGCTCGATCCCGGCTGTTGGACCCGAATCATCCTGAATTGCAGTGCCGATTCCGATTCCGTAGCTTACCTCTCTACTGTATTGCACAGTATTTCATAGCGAAGCCCGAATAATAGCCGGGGGGGGGTGTGCTTAATCCCCTAACCTACGTTTTTATCAGTGGGTTGCACTAGTCGGCAGTTTCCGCATAGCAGCTGAATACATGCGCTGACTGTTCGTCAGCCCCACAAGTTATTCAGCAGCTCAGAAACGGCTGTTAAAAAAAACTTTCGGGATTTCTTGACAGGTTTCGTTGTGGACAGAAAGCAGCCTTCTACAGGCCATTTCTCTGCCCCTTACACCAGGAAGAGTAGGATTTACGAATAGAAATACCGAAGCAGGTTGAAAAATCCGTTTCAATTAAGGGAACATTTTACACGACAATTCGATTAAGGATTTAAGACATTAAAAAAAAAATCAGCTTTCGTTATTTATTGATTTGCCCGAGCCTGGAAAATGCGGTTAAGCATCTTCTCGTCTTTAAATAAAAAGGAAAGAAAGCCGGTAAAAAAAAAAAAATTCAAGACAAGAAAAACCGTTTTGCTGGTTGGTGTAATACGCCTTTCGGTACCGTAATTTTGAAAAATTTTAGGCAAATTTCCAAGAATTGAATTGTATCTTTGTCTCCCGCTCTTATAGCTGCTGCTCGAGGGCGGGCTCTCGTCGACGGGGGCGCACGTTGCGTAATTGCAATCGCGTCTGTCGAAACGAATCATATTTTTACCGGAAAACGGGGGAGGAAAAAATAATAATATTAAGAATAAGAAGAAGAATAACCGTTATAAATGACTTGCAATTCTCTTTTCGCTCGCAACAACACAATCGAAAATAATGAATTTTAAATTCTAAAACCCAGCTTTTGTTCGAAATCAGTTTCGCGCGTGCAACTCCCTCTAAAATTCGGTCCGAAACGCGTTCGTCGAAGTAAAATGGGTTGGTTGCCTGTAAATAGCTCGCTCGCTGCACAACCAATTCTTTTTGCCAAACCATTAATTCACATTAGGTTCTTTTGAAATTTTCCGTTGAAACAAATTTGTAACGAAACAGCTATAGCTAGCAGTAACATCTTGGGGATAAAGAAGAAAGTTTCGTAGAAATTAGACTTTGAATAATTTGGCTATAATTGTGAAGAAACGCTTGGGAAATGCCACCGAACACGTCTGGAACTTTTTCGCATTCACAGCTATAGCAGTAATGCATACGTAGCCAAATAAGCTGTGGCATTTCTTTTTGTGACGGATGACGCGAAACATATAGCTAAGGAACGTCACATTCTTTCGTTTCGTCTTTCTGTATTAACGATAAGTTTTGAAGCCATTTGCGATTCCCGCGTTTATTCTAAGGCCCATTTAAGGAATTAAGTTCGTACAAATGGGGCCCACTTCTCAATTCGTCAAGTCACTGATTACCATACTAGGATCGAATCCCGTTTATACGTTGTTCAACCTAAATAAAGTTGATAAGGAAAGACTCCACAAATGTAGTTCCTTTCGGGGTAGTAAGTTTTACAATTCTTCGCCCACAGAAATGAAACGTTTGAATGAGATGGCATCATTTAAGAAACATTTGTTCAGGTGGCAAAGGACGCATCACCGAACATGGCACACATCGTAAAATGCTGCTCACAAAACATGGTCCAGGGCAACACACCACTGCCACGAAAACGATGGACAAATATAGGCCAAAGGAACCAGACAACGATGTACCATTGCCTCCTGCACCAAGGCTTTTTGTAAACTTTCGTTGACACGACTGTAATCAGTGATGATGCTCGCCACCGGATCCTGCTGCCCTCGGCTCAGAATCCGAAGACACAAAGTCTCAAAAAGCCCTATAGCACGAAGCCGAAGAGTCGGTTTTCCAGCTTCCACTAAGCAAGCCTCAACAGGGGTCGAGACTAACAAGAAGTAGCCTGTCAAAGCGCAGACACTCATTCACACTTACTTGCAAACTACGTATGTGACGTTGCACCATCCAAGAAACGGAACTTGATAGTCCAGTGACGAATGAATGAAGGCGCGAAAAAGAGCAAGCAGCGCTTCCCTCTGGGTAGACTGGTAACGCACTATAACTCTGAGAACAGGTAGCCTACTGGCAACTTTTTCTTTCAAGAGGCGCGCATCCGCAGCCCATGACAGACCGCTGTCCAGAATGACTCCTAGGTACCTGACCTCCGAGGAAGCTGCAACTCTGACCCCACAAACTCTCACACTGATAGGATTGCACTTATTGCAAGTGAACGTGAAAACACAACTTCTGTCTTCACTGGACACAGCCACAGACCTCGGATAGCAGGATGGCAAACTATGGTGTCCAATGCCATTTGAATGTGGCCTACAACAGCCATTGGGCTGCTTCCTACAAACCATAACGGTATGTCGTCGGCATAGCAAACAATATTCACAGTCTGCTACATTTCCTCTAAGACTGCATTTGTCACCATCGCAAAGAGAACTGGACTGAGGCAACTGCCTTGAGGAATACCTCTATCCGATTCTGTTTGAGAGGACCAGCGCGACAACTTTGGTCACAAAAGGAGGGCGGCCCAGCAAAGCAAGGATCCACATCCAGTCTACTCCAGGTGCCAGCTCAAACGGCGATCAAGTAAATCTTAGGGCTTCACAAGGTTGGACCACCAAACACTCGCGCTTCCAAACAGGTACGAGCACAGTGAATAACCACGAAGGCGGAGCTTGCCCACCATAAAGGAGACCTTGAACAAAGGCTAGAAATTCACCTACAGCATTTCGCCCTAAAGTGCGCATGGAACCATAAGTGAGGCCATCTATCCCGACCGCACTCTTCGCCTTGCATTTCGACATAGCAGCCTTATGCTCAGAAAGATGGAAAAGCGAATTTGTGTACGCAGAGCTCACATTTTGCTGAAGGTGTGATGGGGAACCTCCGTGAAGAATGACAAAGACTTCCGCAAAATGCGCACTGAAAGCGTGGAATCCCCTTTCCATGAAGGACTTTCTTGTTAGGGCCAAATACCCAGATCGTCATGCTCTTCTTATCTTGAGGGCGCAAAGCCCTCCAGACAGATGACGTTGAGCTGGCTGCTGCAAACTCATCGCACAACCGGACGCCGTACTGCACCTCTTCAGTGCACAGGATACACGCTGATGCTTGTGCAACTGCTTTGTAGACCAACCACGTTACAACAGTGAAGGGTGACTGCTTCCACAGCCTGTAGGCTTGATGCATATCTTTCACTGCAGCTGTGCACTTTACTGTCCACCATCTTGTCTTGCCTTTCACATAGCTGGGGGTTCTGCTCCCGCCTGCTGTGCATCAAGTAACCCACTAATTCACCCAACTGCTAAACGTGCCAGTGTCTGCAACAGGCCTAGCTCATTGCGACCTGACACTCTGTCACGTTTTGCTCAGAGGGCGCAGAACGACAGGCAGGTGGTCACTACCGCAGAGGTCATTAGAGATAACAAAGCTGTACTTGTCCGCAATCACCAGTGAGCATGAGAAGTCGTAAAGGACAGACTCTTGCCGCCGAACGAAGGTAGGAGTCCCGTCTTGTACGATTCTCAAATCGAAATCTGCAATTGCACAGGCTAATCGATGACTCTTGCACCCCATTCAAAGTGGTGTGCATTGAAGTCACCAGCTATTAAGCAAGGAGCAGGAAAATGCTTTAACCACAAATGCCAGACCGCCTTTGACAGTCCAGAGGTTGTATGCAGCAAGACAAGAGTCACACACCGGCATCCCATCCAAACTTGAATGCTACCTGCATCAATTACCTCTGTATGTTGTGAGGCAAAGTCAAATAGGGCACATCCCACTCGAAAAACAACACATCCACTTGTTGTAACAATTGTTTCGACTTCACTCATTTTGTTCGTCAGGTCCCTGCATTCCACGAGCCGAAGGAATACTGCCAAACTAACATTTATAAGCTCTAACCAACCTTTGCTTCTTCTGCTCCCGCATCCACCCTGGTACTTTCGTCATCAAAATTTTCATGCAAGCTCCTACACCCTCATCTTCTGCCCCCATCCATGCTAGATTACCTGAGTCAATGACTACATTTCTTCTCAAGCCTGAACTATAGTCTATACTCATCCCTCCACTACTATAAGGGCCAGTCATGACAAAATTAACATTTTCTACATCAATGGAGCAACCTTGTGCTAAACCAGTCTCCTGGACGCCCAACCCATCCACTTGATGTAACAATTTTGTGACTTCTCATTTTCTTTGTCAGGTCCCTGGCATTCCAGAAACCGAAGGAATACTGCCAAACTAACATTATAAGCTCTGACCAACCCCTGCTTCAGCTCCCGCATCCACCCTGGTACTTTCGTCAGTCAAAATTTTCATGCATGCTCCTACACCTTCGTCTTCTGCCTCCATCCATACTACATTATCTGAGTTACTGACTACATTTCTACTTAAGTCTAAATTATACTCTATACTTCTCCGTCCACTACTGTAGGGTTCACCTCTATCATTCCATCTTCTCCACCACTATCATCACATTTTCCGTTGGCACTGCACACATCGGCATCTTGGGAGCCTTGGACAGTATCCAGTAAATCCAGTAAATAAATAAATAAAATCCCGTCGTAGCATCCGGAAACTACAGTGGAAACCAGTGTGTAGCTATACAGGGTGGCACCAATATTTTTCTCTTGTACCTGGCCGAACTATGGCTTCCAATACAGTCCCCGGATGCGACGACGGGAGTGTGCTAATTTTACCCTAATTTCTTAATGCAAGCTTCATTTCGGTTACTTTAAAATTCTAATTAAACAGAACGCAACTCGGCGAATGCGTGTTGTTTAAAGGTTTTAAAAGGAAGAGTACTGTAGAGAAATGCAATATAAATTCCCACGAAAATATTTGATTGTTTGGTGGGAGTATGCAGAAAACAGACAGCGAAATTCGAAGAAAGACGAGGAGGCCAACTGTGCAACTCTAATTGCTTCGTTCTAGGATCTCCCAGCAGCGTTGGTGAGCGGTTGGGCTAATTAGCAGTTGGCACGGGGGACGGCCGGCGGGGGAGTGGGGGGGAGGGGGTGAGGAAGGAAGAAAAGAAATTCTAAAGATACTTACAGAAGAAACTTGAGGAAAATTTGTAGTAACGAACGAATTTTCTTTAGGAAACGGCTAAAAAAATTCACGGTTACCCCTTACCCTCCTCGCCCTATACCAAGTTCAGAAGGTTCGTTTCAAGATTTATTTTGGTTAAAATGAAGGGAAAAAGTACCTTCAAATGCAACCAGTTCAGCACACCATAATTAGCGAATGCTGGAGACTTTTTTACTGTAAAGTTTTCCAAACCTTTGACGAAACTCAACAGAACATTCCAAAATTGTCAGTTGAGAGGAACTGACGTCACCTTTGGAAGCGGATGTTGCAGATGTGGAGCGAGCATAGAGGTGTTGATTTTTGTTTAGCACGCGTGCGGTATTCAATCATAGATCTCACACAGGACTTTTACCTTCAAAGTATGCTGCCGTCCAGTCAAAATCCTGTCATCTGGACTGTGGGATTATATTATCTTTGGCCATACTGTGAAATTTCAATCACAGACTGAGAATCTCATTGCCATAGTTTTCAGAAAGGCTCACTGTATTCTCAAATGTTTTGCACATGTCAATGCTCATCATTCTATTCTAACTTCTTTAAAAATAAAAAACCTTCCTGAGGTGGTTACAAGAGCCTGTTATATCGGTAGCTGCATCGATTTGCATCACGTGAACGTCGTAGAGATTCTAACGTTCGCATTACATTTTTCTGGACCGATTTTTTTTTTTTAATTAAGCAATATTGTCAGAAAAGCAAATACAATACAGTTTTAGTCTTCTGTGCAGTCGTACCGACTGAGAAGACTATTGCAACGACTTTGTCCGTCCGTCCGTCCGTCCGTTGCGCATTTTTCAACTTCGCAACAAAACCAGATAGAGACGACCACGGTTTACAACGTTACATTCAGTGCGAGAAGTTAGTTAAATAACGTGGCAAATTAAAACATCGTTGCCTCCTTATAGCTAATAGACATCTTCGACGTAACTAAATTAAATAAAAACATTTGATCGTCGAATTGAAATCCTAAGATAACACGCAATAAAAGCAAATGGATTTTAGCTTCGTTTAAATTAGTCTAGTCGCATTGTTGTATAAATGAATAGGCTTACCGTCAAACCAAATTCTCCACAGGCCTATGTGCTACTGACGAAATTAAAACTGCATTAAAAAAAATTAGGCATAAAAAATAACAATTAGGCCTAAAATCATGTTACCACGGCAACGTCAAGTTGCTACGAGTTGCTGTTGGCTTCATCAACAGCGCCTCTCTGGTCTACTTCCCTACTACCACTGATCTATATAGGGCACGTTACGTTGTAACACTGTAACTGTGTGGCCGAAGCTGCACCGTGTTGCAAAAATGAATATGCTTACTATACAATCCAATCTCCGTTATAGCTGCTACTTACGAAATTAAAACTACTGGTTAAAATTAGGACTAAAAGCTGACAATTACGCCTAAAATGATAAAATAGGCCTGAAAGCTAACACATTTTTAACCGGCAAATGTGAATGATGGTTACTGCTTTTAGATTAGTATAATAGAGATAGCTGTTGTAATGCGTGATAGAGGTGTGCGCCTCAACATTGGAAGTGGAGGAACTGTACAGAAGACCGATCTGACTATAGGCAGACGCTGAAGCCGCTTGTTCATTGTTTGTTACCGTAGATAAAGAGTAGCAACTGTGACTCTGGTAATGAAAGTAACCAACAGAACGAAGGGAAGATAACCCATTAG
>JAHWFP010068979.1:22429-34273 GCA_023313725.1 Lithobius niger | reverse complement strand
AGGAAAGTGACTATATGACGCCGCGTTTCCTTGCACGACGAGTGAAAAAACATGTGGCTATCACACTTGTAGACTCTACACAGTTACTGTTAGAGTTTACGAGTGGAATATTTACGTGTTTTTGCTCTCGTAGTGGAATGAAACGTGGGGTCAAACAGTCAATTTCCTACAAACATAATGTGAAACAAGCTATAATAGTTTCTAAGCTCTAGTTTCTAGTTGGAACAAGCTATTTTCGAATATTATACTTTATACTTTAAGTTCAATTTTTCTCTGATACACAAAAAAATTAATTTAATAGGTTTTGTGATGTATGTTAAATCATTCTTACTGGAAGAACACGGCAATTTTTTCTTTTTTTTCTCCAATTTTTCCAAGTTTTTTTTAATATTTCTGTAAATTTCTTCCTGTTATATTTTTCCAGAAAATTTCCGTCTCCAAGGCGCCATTGTCTGTTTAGTCCTCCTTCACTGGCGATTACGTCACCGAGCTCATAATACTTGTGACATCACTTTCGACCTCGCCTTTTGTCTATGGCCATTTCATTTTGGCCGTGTCACTATGGCTGAGCGTAGAGCGTCGTCTTTTGGTCTCAAAGATGGAGTGTTCCTTTCCCTGCTCAACCAGTCTGCTATTTAAGTCATGAAGGCAACAGATATAGGTTTGTATCTGAATTTATTTAATTAAGTCAGCATTTAAATTTTAAACAGCAAAAAATTCGACCTTATTGTTTTATTTCTTACCCCCACTTCTCATGTTTAAAAGTTTTAACATACTTTATATTTACGTAATGACGTTGGCTTTGTAGGTTATGTTTACTCAATTCACTTTATATTTAATATTTTATCTGGTTGACTTAGATTTGAAATTAAAGTCATGACTATATTCGGGTAGCAATATGAATTTATAACACAGATGTACTGTATTTTTAATCATATCAAAAACCAAAACTGGTAAAAGGGGCCGCCAAGTTCCGAATGGTTCGGCCCTTCAAAGGAGTGATATCAACACACCAAAACATTCGCCAAGTTAATCCCACCGTTTAATAATTTGAAGGTTAAATGAAAACTAGAACATTGCTACATTACTACATTGATTCTGGAGAAAACGTAATTATTAATTGCATTAATTTTGGCGTCCACGTATGCACTTTCTACGTAAGCATGTATAACAAGAATAACTTTGACATTTTCTGTGCATTTACCATGTTTGTTGAAACTTGGTAACCTCTCACCCTGCCGGCCAGGGTAGCGTGAGAGGCTACCATGTTCCTTCAGCGGAATCGGGAACTATTCTGGCCAATCTTTCGGCGCTTACGATGATCGGAGGTGTCCCGGTTCAAATCTCCGGCTTGCCTCCTTCCTTTACCAGATATTTCTTCTCTTCAAAAAAGTCTGGTAATGTTCAAAATTGAGCCGGTTCAGCCACACGAGCATTAAATTGCTTCGGCCGACTTAAGGCTCAAAGAAATTAATTTAAAAAAAAAAGTAAATCTATTTCAAACCCGAAAAAAAAGCCGGAAATGCGAGTTGGGAAACTGTATCCATCACCAACATGTGAGTTGTTATCAACACCCGTTTAAGAAACGGTTAGATGGAATTTTTTTTTTTTTACGTTAAACTTAAACTTACGTAATAATAGAGTTGCTGCAATTTGTCGAATTCAAACCACTCGTGCCTATACTCACAACTTCGTTTTAGTAAATTCTTGACTCTAAATTCGAATTCACGCCATTGTGTTGTTGGGTCTAACCCTAAATCGTCCAAGATTACACATCAACATCACACCAAGCAGCTCTGAACGTTGGAACTCTTTAACCGTTTTCTTCTTATTTTTAATCTAAAGCAAAGAAGGAATCTGACCAGCACATTTAGAAAATAAATAAAAACGCAGCAAAGCGACTTTTAATTTAAAATTCAGCTTTAACCTGGTAATAAACGTCTTAACGAGCCCCAAATGTAACGTCCATTCCAAACCACCAGGAATTACAAGGCGCCTACAAAAGAAACAAAGAACGCAGTAACACAACGGATACCATTTCTTAATGCTGTATTACATAAATGTCTTAAAATATGAAAACACAGTAAACAAACTGCAAGTACCAGCAACCCACAACCAAGATGCAGATTTTTGTTTTAACGACGAAATACGACCTTCTAGCTACGATGTTTTATCATTCCGTGAGTTTCTTTGCCTCGCTGTGCTAAAGCAACTCGATAAACGGATGCTTCTCTTCCTTACAATTTATTGATTTGGGCGCGTGACTTTTCCACGCTCCGTGTTTAATGATCGCTGTGTCCATGCAGCAACAAAATAGGCGCTAGCTCGGCTGAAAAACAAGATGGCTGAGTCCCACCGATAAAAAACATTGATCATCTTTTTTTAATTTTATTTTTAAAATTAATTTCCTGGAGCCTTTAGTCAGCCGAAGCAATTTAATGCTTGTATGGCTGAACCGGCTCAATTTGGAACATTACCAGGCTTTTACAGAAGAAGAAATATCTGGTAAAGGGAGGTGCCAACCTGTGGATTCGATCCAAGAAACCTCCGATCATCGCAGGGGCCGAAAGATTGTCCAGAATTGGCCAGAATAGTTCCCATAGCCGCTGAAGGAGCAGCTACTTTGCTACTGGCCGGCAGTCTCGGCGGGGACTTTGCCAAGGTTCCTTTTCCAGGGGTTCGACCAGATCCGCAAATCTCCAGCAGCCAGGCTGAGCTCTCTCACCACTGAGCCACGATGACCACTGCAAACACTACTCTTAACTGCAAACACTGCCGCGTTTTTTATAGTTGTTGTGGATTTAACTGAAACCGTAAAGATGCTAGTTATGCAGGTAAAGTAATATCCATGAAATTCTATTTAGTAATTTCGATTTTCAATAAAACTTGGAATTTCCAGGGAATTTCAACAAAGCGTTAAAATAAAAACAATGGCTGCTGCCATCAGGGGGTCGAAACTGGACTAGAAACAATGCATTCCAAACCATCCCTCTCTGTAATCCTTCCGGCGCCTTTTAATACCAACATGGCGCCAGCTAACTTCCTGTTATCGTCTGAATGAGATTAGCGAGAGGCCAATCCCACAATCTATTTATTTATTTTATTATTTTATTTACAAAATTATTGCAATATCCTAAAAATAGCAAAGTAGCCAATTCAGATTTAAAAAAAAAAATTTTAAAACGGAAGAAACATGGCACCACCTAACTTCCTGTTCTCGTCTGAATAAGACTCCAATGACGGCCAATCCCACAATCCATCACTTTTCCTGCCATCAACAAATCCGACATGGCCGCTGGGCATTGGGTGTTTGGATTATTATTATTACAAAAGGCTGATTTTAATCTTAAAACGCTGTAAATCTTTAAATCGATGCAAACATCAATTTCTAAAAGTAAAGAGCTGTTGGAATATTTACGACCTGCGTCGGTATATATAGGGACAGTTTCTTCGAGCTCAGATCGTGGCCACCCAGAAACGCTGTTGAGAAAGCCAGCAGCTACTCGTAGCAACTTGACGTTGCCATGGTAACGTGATTTTAGATCTAATTTTCATTTTTTAGGCCTAATTTTTTAACGGCAGTTTTAGTTTCGTAAGTAGCAGATAGGCCTAATGGAGAATTTGGTTCGACCGTAAGCCTATTCATTCATGCAACAATGCGACAAGACTCTTTTAAACGAAACTAAAATGTTTTTGTTTTTACGGCTGCGTTAACACAAATCCTTAGGATATCAATTCGACGATGAAGTGTTATTACTTAATTTAGTTACGTCGAAGAAGTCTGTTAGCTATAAGGAGGTAAAGATGTTTTAATTTGCCATGTTATTTAACTAACTTTTGACACTGAATCTACCGTTGAAACAGTGGTCGTCTCTATTTGGTACCGTTGCGACGGAGGAACGGACCAAGTCGTTGCAATAGTCTTTTCAGCCGGTACGGCTGTACAGAAGACTATAAGGGGAGGGACAGAAAAAAAAAAAAGAATTTTTTGGTTCTATTTTTTTCTCTGTCTGTGATTGAAATGTAGTTGCTTTTAGTGTTACTTTTATGTATATCTTCTATCTCTTAACTTTATTTTTGGACCTTGTTAGTGTCATCTAAACCATGCGCAATTGCTCTTTGCCGTGACGTCACCATAAGTTAGCCAATGACGAACGAGAACAACGGCTGTTTGGCTGTCTGATTGGACTAGCCTAGTCACGTGATATGCACGTCACAGCAAACAGCCATGGCGTGTGCTGTAGTTATGCCCATTCGGGTTCTTTTTCTCCCTTTGAGAATAAAATATTATCTTTTTCAAAAGCCTGTCTCTAATTCAAAATATTTAGAGAACCTTTACCTCCAATAGTGTGGAAATTCTCCATAGTACGCTGACTTCCACACTACCGATAGTTCCTTATCTATCAAATTTTCGACTGCAGCCTGCAGGCTTCTTCAGGCTCTTCAAAGGTTAAGTCTTTCTTCTGTTTACAATTTTCGTTGTGAACACGATCACCATCCGAGTTTGAAATCGCCGCTTCACATCAAACCCGGATGGTGATAGTGTTCACAATGGAGAACGTAAACAGAAAGACTTACCTTTGAAGAGCCTGAAGATGCTTGCAGGCTGCAGTCGAAAATTTTCTAGGATAAGGAACTATGTGTAGTGTGGAAGTCAGCGTACTATGGAAAATTGCCACTTTCATGGAGGTAAATTTAATACAGTGTTCCACAGTAATGAGTGTCAACGTTACGGACTTTTTTTGTGAATTTAGAGAAACGTTTTAGTCTCATTGAAGCCATGCGTGTGTTACCCTAATCGCTGGACTAAGGTTCTCAATGGTGGCCAACACATGTTCAAAGCGGGAAGTATCACAGCAGGAGCCCCTCAAATCGAAAATCTGCTTGTCCGGTAACGCAGTTTACAGTATATCGTCCTACAGAGCAGTGACATTTGCCGCCATATTGGCACCAGTATGGGTTTTGGAACTACAAGGCGCACTACATAAAAATGGAGGGAAAAACAACGGAAGAGCGGATTTCTTAGGCTTAAAATAACGTTGTTTTCTCCAACAACAAAAATCGCGCGTTTTAGGTCTAAGAAATCACTCTTCGCAGCATCGGCTTCAGTATGACGCCCTTCTGTTTCTCTCTGCAGTGCCCCTTGCAGCTAACCCATTAAGGCTCCAGCATAGAGTTATACACAACAATACTACGTCGTGTCACTGCTCTATATAGCTGGCAAAGCTAGGTAATTCCGTGGTGGTAGCATGCAGCCTAGTTTTGGGCGGTCCGGTTGAAGGGACCACTCTCACGCACCGAAGGTGGAGAAGATGATCAATTCAGTGTGACAAAACGTGACATGGGGGTGGGGACGGGGTTGCCACAACTGTGACGTCACTTAATTTCCGGAAGTGTTTTGCCAGCTCTCTGCTACAATCGACATTTGCTCACGATACAAACTCAAAAGATGACCATTATGTTGTGTGCTTTTCCTGCTTGTTGACCCTGTCGTACTCCCACACGTGCTGGCAACACTCATGAAGAGGGAACTTATTTTATGCCCCATAAACTGCCCTCGTAAGAGTCAACATAAAAGCGCCCCTTATTCAAGAATTTAACAACAAAGATGGTGGTGTGTGCGCAAAGCAAGCTCCAATTATCATATTTGTAGAGCCTAATTTAACGACGGGGTAGGGGAGGGGGGGGGGGTTGCAGCGGTATATATACAGATTAAGGTCCTTGGGGAAAAAATAGGACGGTGGGGGGAATGTAGAAGTTAAGGGGATACAGCATAAAATTCTCGCTCTGTTTTGCTTTTTAACTTTTTAACGTCTACAACTTCTGGTCCCATCAAAGAATACGGCTGAGTTTATTACGTTGAAAACCTTTACTTTTTTTTACTTACCTCAAAAAAAAAAAGAAGGAAGAAAAACTTAAGAGGGGATCTTTTACAGTCACCCGTAAAAGAAGTAGGCAGTAAAAGTCCACACAAACAAAACAAACAAAAAAATAAATAAAAACCGTAACTGAAATAATTTAGAATGGAAACAAAAATTAAAAATTATCGTGATTTACGTCACTCGTTCTCAACCACACGTAATAATTATCTGCGCGACTGAATTTGCAGAGCGGAGTAAAACTTTATGACTTAATACAGAATGTGGAAGATTCTAAACTTAAAAATGACAAAAGCACAAAATTAAAAATTTCTCTGCCAGAAAAGAAAACCTCTCTGCAAATTTATTCTTTAAAATGTTGTAGACTTTTTATTACTTGTGTATAGTGAAAGTATACGTGAGAAAGGTGAACTAGGATTTTCAAGGCACTTATTTTTCCAGCAGTGCTTGGAACTTGAATTAAAGTATCCGCGGCCTATCTTGAGTTCGCCCCAGAACGACACAGATAATCAATTGTATGTTTTTGGTAGCAGAGTGCCTTGTTGGTATCCAATATGGTTACAAAAACAATGGCGGCCGTCGACTAAAACCACTCCTTCCAGGAAGACGTAGCCGCTCATAAAATACCTGCAGGACTCAAGATAGGCCGCAGTAACTATAACGAATGAGCTCTCATATAGGATGAGCTCGTGGATTGATGAACATAATGAAACCTCGTTCCGTTCGAAGGCTGTTGGACGGGTTGAACTGGCAACTGCGTCGCCACTGGTATAGTTCAGGTCTTGTCAAGAATTAGTTTCCCGAACTTCACTCGGGAAGTCCGCTTACGATTTCGTAGACAAATATACAGCACGGACACTGTTAAACTGAAATGTTAAAGATAAGAAAAAAGGGGCTTCTCGACCATCAGCGCTCTCCAAATCACTGTTTCAAATTACATAGGCCTCTTTTCCAAGGCATTGCTAAAAGGACAAAAATAACACCAACAAGTAAACATTTTGTACAGGTACCAAGGACATTTTCATATTATCTCGTACCTTACTGCACCGCAGAGCGCCAACAAACAGCGCAAAAACACACGGCCATTGTGACAGCACTATACCTCACCACTAAATAACATTAAATGAAAAGTTGTCACATATTCGTTTCCAATTTAGCACATTGGTGAGCATCATAGCTCTGGCCAATGTTTAATGGACTATGCAAAATTGGAAACAAATATGTGAAGACTTTTCGTTTAATGTTATTGACATATGAGGTAGTTCAGTCACAATGGCCGTTTTTCACTCGTTGGATGACGCTCTGTTGTGCAGTAAGGTAGGAGGAAATGTGAATTTGTCATTGGCATTTGTGTAAAATTTTACTTAATGGTGTTATTTGTATCCTTTTAGCAATGCCTTGGAAAAGCAGTCTCCGTACTTTGAAAATTTGATGGTTTAAAAATACTGTTTTGGCGCCGGGAGCTGATGGTCGTGAAGAGTTTTTACTTATTTCCTCAACTCTCTATGCATTTCGACTTGGAAAGTTCAATATGATGACTTGCATCTGGGCGGGGATGGATGATTAAAGGGAATTTCTAACTACTTTATCGGAAAAGCAAATTGGAAACAACCGGAACGTCAAAACGCAGGTGAGAACTACAGAAACAGTAATACTACCTTAAATCTTAAACAATCTTAAAACATCTTAAATAAATCCATTGATTTGCCCAGTGAGACCTTTTTTGAACTCTCCAGTGTTGGTTTTACTCGTGGTCATACAAAGAAGCTCAAGAAGCCAGCATTGAGAACTGACATTGGCAAATCATGTTTTACTGTGCGTTCCATTAGTAGGTGGAATGCCTTGCCTGATTCTGTGGTGAATTCTACAACGCTCAGCAGCTTGGAAGAGACGCTATGACAAACTCTAAGGGCGCGTTTACGCAGCGACTCGCCTTTGCATTCTCGTAGCTAGAACTCAATCGCGATGGCAAAGATGCATGACATTGCCATGGTAACAACGCTAAATGGATTAGCTAAATCCGACTTCGTTTGAGTAAATACTTGCAGTCTTATAATCCCTGCCAATAATATAAAGAATTCCTCATGACGAAACAATTTTCCTGAACGCTTCTGAACTCACGTTATTTGCTGTTTTCTTTGCGAGGCGGTAGACATAAAACCGCCGCCATGTTGGAATTTGAGGTGATTTCTAGCTTCTAGCTGCGAGAATGCAAAAGCGAGTGGTTGCCTAAACATGCCCTTAACCCTACACTGATGATTTAAGCATGTGCTTTATTGTTATTGTTGTAATACCACAATGTTAACATTGGTTAGCTCAATATGCAATGCAATTCTGGATGTAGGAGGTTATGGGTATTAAAAAATTCGGAATTGCGGGTCAGCAATGGGGTGTCACAGCCAATGCTAATTAATGCAGCAAGAGTGGAAATGCATTATTCTAACATTTAGCTATTTAGCTGGATACAGGTTATCAGCTGTTTGTTATAAATATAAAGTGCCATGTTAATGTACGATTTCCAATTTCCATACAGACGAAGCTATTAAACACCAGTTCACCATTTCGATAGCGTTGGCCATGTTCTAAACACAGCATCCACGTTACAGATTCTCCGTCGTGATCCAATAGGCTGATGTGGGTCACGTGAGCTCGATTTAGTTATGAAAGTTCGCGGCGCTGCTGCGAAGTGTTGTTCCTTTTTTAATTTTCTGCTATTTTCCTTATATTGCTCGACGATTGTACGGTGTGTCTATAGAGCAGTGACACGACGTAGTATTATTGTATGTAACTCTATGCTGGAGTCTTAATGGGTTAGCTGCAAGGGGCACTGCAGGGAGAAACAGAAGGGTGTCATACTGAAGCCGATGCTGTGAAGAGTGATTTCTTAGACCTAAAACACGCGATTTTTGTTCTTGGAGAAAACAAGGTTATTTTAAGCCTAAGAAATCCGCTCTTCCGTTGTTTTTCCCCTCCATTTTTATATAGTGCACCTTGTAGTTATGCCCTCCAAAACCCATACTAGTGCCAATATGGCGGCAAATGTCTCTGCTCTATAGGCGTTGAAAAGGTGAAATGGCACCTTTAAGGCGATAAAAAGTCCTCGGTCTCTGGTGTGAGTTAGTAACTATTTAATATGTATTTAAGATGTATATGGAAATTAACTGCGAGCTGTAATGCAATGAAAACATCTCAATAAAGCATTACAGTTCATTTAAATTTATGCAGTCGTGGATTTTACAAATTCCTTTTTGCATTAACGCGTTTACACATGCCTACTTGTTTGAGAGTCATCATGTTGGACAGTCTTACACTTAACAAAGAAAAAGGATGCTTCCTGAACATATTTGCCAGTCTTACACCTATTTTTTTTTTCAGTTTTTTAATTCAAAAGATAATTTCAGGCTTGAAATTCTGAATACCAGAAGCCTAAAATCGTAGGCTAATCTAAATTTCCGGCAAAAAGTATTGCCAATTTAAAATCTGCTTCTAAACCTCGAATTTATTAAGCTGTCGTTAAAACGTACCAACTTTAACTTGAATGGGAACTTTTCAGTGTGCTGGGTGTTCCCGTACGCCGCGTTGACGCACTGGCGTCGCCTCACGTCCTAGTCGTTAGGCCTAACCTTATGCAAAACGGCCCACCCGTTTCCGGAAGTCGTCCTTCCCGTGTTGACTCCATGACTATTTGACTGCTGGACGACGAAATGCACTGCAATTTCCGCCCTTACCCATGAACCCCCACGACGGACACACCCTAATATCCTTGGGTCGTGCCAAAACAGCACAAACGACATGCCAGTAGTGCCATGGTCGCGTCAACTTCCGTATCCGGTGGGGGCCGCCCAAATCATTGCTCACGCGTACGAGAAAGGCAGGGAACAGAGAGAGAAAAACTGAAGATGGTCTAAGAGGAAAATAGGAAAGTAATACACGAAAGAAAAGAGGAAAGTAAATATTACATTTAAACATTACCTGTCGAGAATTAGGCTTTCAAGTCCAGGATTAAAGACGAAAAGGAGCTAAACGGAAGCGAAAGGGGTACAATTCAAGCGGAACTCGACAGAAGTTAAGAATAATATTAGCGTAATATTAGGTGTGTCATGTTGTAAATTAAGTATCATACCAACACCCCATAAAAGTAAAGGGACCCACCAAATTTTGGCCATAGAAAGTAGTGATATCAGAGCCAAAATGGCTGCCACCAAGTTTGTGGTCCGAACCGTGATCACTCAAGCTTCACTGACAACACCGCGGTGTCACTTAAGATTGAGTGATTAGGGTTGGGGTGGAAAACTTGGTGGGAGCCATTTTGGCTCTGATATCACTACTTTCTATGGCCAAGAATTGATGGGTCACTTTGCCCTTATGGGGTTTTGGTATGATATCACCCCTTTTGGTTGTTTTACGGTTTTGCTTTAGGTACGTATTGATTGTGGGCTCCTTTATGAAAATATAATTGTAAATCGTTTCTTGAACAGCCTGAAGAAAATCGTAACTTTGCTATAATTAATGCTCGCTGATTAATTAATTATATTTCCAACAAAGTGGCCGTTGTATTCATTTGATTGTAAAAGAACTGAGCACGATTAAGTTAGCTTTGTTTAGTTTAGGTTTATCTAGATTATTTGTCGTTTTATTATTATTATTATTATTATTATTCAAGGAGCGGTATAACCCAGGGCGCATTTTCTCCCCCATAAACAGTTTAGTAGACGATGATATACTTTATTTATTTTAGATAAGTTACAATTATAATGTATCACTTCGATTTAATTTCGAAACGGAAACAATAAGTTACCCAAGTCTGCATTGTTATTCGGCTATGGAGGACAATTATTTTGATAACAGATGGCGTGTTCCCAATGTTCACGTAAATAGCATTACAAATGACTACAATCTTTGGATTTAAAACATCCCCAAATGTCAAACCATAAAAGTCACCTACTGGAGTCAAACGTAAACTGAATGTCAAATTTCAAGCATATCTGTCGCGTAAATTATTTTATCTGAGTAGAATTAGCTAGTAATAAGTAGTAGTAGTAGTAGCATGAAATCAATGATGATGAGGTACCTTTTTCCTATTGAAATCCTTTATGCACAGCTCTGAAACAGGACTTTCTGTTGTCTACTCGGTAAACCCCGTCGATCTATACAATTTCCAAAGCTGTCTGTCGCATTATTTCTTAGTATTCAATGCCAGAAAACACGGGTTTAATGTCTCGGGTAAGAGAAGCAGTTGCTAGCTTTCGCCCAAACATTAATAATAAACAACAACAATTAAACAACAACAATCAGATGCCATGAAACCGAGAATCTGAACTTTATGGGCGAAGCACTAGCGCACTTCTAGATAGGCCTAAGGGTGCATTTGCAGTTTACCCAACGTCATCGCTGGCTAGGAGATAAAATCAAAAGTCTACAATTTTCACATGGCGAATGACGAAAATCACATGGCATTCGTTTCTACAATGTCGTATTCGTCAACTCGGTCTCAGTAGTTTCGTATGTGTATACTATTCCTGTGCTTTCATTGAGTGCTGTGGTGCCGCTGCGCAATCTTGGCATACGTTGCATATTCGGAACTGTAAATTCGGTGATAAAATTGCGGGCGCATCTAAATCCATTCACATAATAAGAGTTAGTATTCGAACAACGTTCACCTTCCAGTATTCTTTTCATTCAGCACTAGAAAAGCAGAGAACGAAGAAATAATCCCCAGCGAAAAGCGTCACAGTGAAGTTGTGCGCTATTTTGTTAGGAAGTGTTGCACCTCAACTCACGCAATACTGAGTGTTGCGCATGGCGCTATATTGTCATGTTTCGAACCCGTGCGGTTCCTGACGCACAACCTTAAGGGCACGTTTATGCCACCACTCGCTTTTGCATTCTCGCAGCTAGAAGCTAGAAATCACCTCAAATTCCAACATGGCGGCGGTTTTATGTCTGCCGCCTCGCAAAGAAAACA
>JAHWFP010068979.1:0-22419 GCA_023313725.1 Lithobius niger | reverse complement strand
AACGTGAACAATATAAGAAAACTGAAAGTAATCAACATTTCGTAGTATTCGAGAATTAAAGAATTAAGACAACAATGGAAATGAATGACTGGTTCATTCACCTGCTTTAAATTCACAGAAATTCGGTCACGTTACTGTCGTGCATTCTTTGTGACTGAGTAGCTAAAACCAACGTGCGCCTTCGCGTACGCTAAATTAGTTAGAATGGATAAAGACGGGAAAACCAAAGGCTCACAAGAAATACCTAAATACAGATGCAAACCTATTTACATTGCCTTTTGGGCTTATATGTCAGAATGCCTGAGCGGGGAATCGAACCCAGGACCTTTGAAACCAAAGGCCGAGGTCCTACCGCTGAGTCATACTGACACGGTAGAATGGGATACCGGTTTGTTGTGTAATCTCTATTAATGCGTTATGTAAATCTGACTGGTCGATAACTACAAGTGCGAAAATTTCAGCCTGATGAGATAAACCAGATGAATATCTTAAACTAGATGGATGAGATAAACAAGAAACATGAGATGAGATGAATAATTGAACAAATTAGGTAAAAAAAAAAAAATAGAAGAAAGAGACGTTATACTAGATACATGAGAACAATGAGATAAACGAATCCCTTTTGCAACTCTAGATTGGCTAGTAGGGATGAACCAGCTTCAAAGAGTCAAGGTTTCATGACTTCGAGTATCAAAACCTCCATCCCTCTTACTCATGTAGCGTGCACAGACCCCCGAAATGGCAGGAGCAACTTTTATAAAAGAGAGCACACTAACAGCCGTATTCCAGAAATCCCTCAAGCGCCAAGTCGGGCTAAAGGTGAGTGTAATACCAATTTCGCATTGGTAAATTCAAGTGGCCCTGGCCGTGCCAAGGAGGGCTGGGCACCGTTTTATTAACCAATGCGAAATCAGGCCGGTATTTCGAGAGCCGGCACGGCCAAGACCGCTTTATTTACCAACACGAAATCAAATTGGGGACGGAGTCGCGGCCGGCGCCACTTAAAACAGAATGGTTTATGAATGGTGCTGTAGTGCAGCGGTACAAAGTGGAACGTGTCATGTACCACAAACCGACACGTGGCGGTGCTGTAAATCGTGATCAGCGAGCCGTGGAATTAACCAACGCGAAAGCGGGCCGGCCCGACCAGCACTGGCCCCGATTGGCACTGGCCGACCCGCCCCAGTCCGGTCTGGCCGCTTGAATTTACCAATGCGAAATCGGTATAAGGGTCAAAGCGCGTCTATAGAAATACCCTCAGATGTTAGGACACTCACATTCGCTTTTGTGGTTGTACTGAAACTGTTGACCCTTATCTTAGATGTTTGTACTCACATTTGCCGTCTCACACTCACACTTTAGTGGATTTCTGGAATACGGTTGTTAGTTTTTAAACTGGGAACTTTTATTTTTTTTTTGCAGTCATTTTCCCCTTCTTCCGCCCCTTTCTTACAGGCGTGTTTCAGTAATCCCCTCAGTGTGAGTGGGTCTAAAGGTGAGTGTAAAGGTCAAAACGCATCTATTAAAATAAGCTCAGATGTTAGGACACGCGCATTGGCATTTCTGTTCTAAAATTGTTCACCCTTACCTTAGATGTTTGCGCTCACATTTGAATGCTCGCACTCACACTTGAGTGGATTTCTGGAATACGGCCTTTTCTGTCGTTTTAGGCATTTTTAGAACTTTTTTAGGCTTTTTGCCCTTTCTCAGGCACCGCTGCACCATAGATGTCGGCACAAAAAAGACCGTTTTTTTGTAAACAATATAGGGCATTTGGCGAAAGGGCAGGGGCAATGCCCCCCCCCCGCCCCTGTCCGCCTCCTGTGCACAGCACTGCTCTTACCTATCTCAAAGCTTTCTTTTTAAATGTCATGCAATAAATGTAAACTTCACACACGAGCCTTTTGAAGCTGCATGCCTATGCATTAAATTTCAGCAGTAGGAACAGTATGTTATGTTTAAAAATCTATATTACGTGTTGAATTAAGCTCCTTATAGTTCTATGTTTTTAAAGACAGCTTTTCCTAATGGAAAAGATAATAAAAAAGATTTTTTTAAATAAACATCTTACGTATCCTTGACGTAAAAAACGATAAACACACCCACGCAAGACACATCATCGCCACACTTTATCTAAAAATACTCATTAAAATAAATAAAAGATATAATCTGTCTCCTTACGCTTTAGGAGGAGGGGAAAAAATCGCAATTACATAAACAAAAGGTAAAATGTGAGGAAGGAAGAAAAAGGTTCCTACTTTCTTATCGATTTGCCCGAAGGGGTAAAGGAACAGCGGACAACGAAACCACGATATGGAGAGAGAGAGAGAGAAAAAAAGAAAGAAATGGAAATTAGCATTTGCCGAGATTCAGATTACCTGGCAAATTTTCGGCCAAAAGGCATTTGCGAAGGCATTCTTCTCGTCTCCCACCAAAAAATAAACCAGAAAAAAAATTGCAGCATTGTACTACCACTGCAGGAGGACTTGCTCACAACACTAACAAGATTTTTGAAGCCGAAACCCAGGCGCACACAACTTTCCAAAAAGAAGAAATTTAATAGATCGTTTTTCCCCGTCTTTCACAGAGTCCTGGCAAGCCCGCAAAACCTTATTATGGAAATCGGGACCCAGATGCATTTTTCTATCCATTATTGAGTTTATTGTTCACATTATTGCCCATTTCCTAATCTCTCCATGGCCGCTGGGAAACGATCGATAAATTTCACCTTGTTAAAATCATGTGACATTGTTCAAATCGGGGAAATGATAAGACTCAGCAGCGACGTGGCACTTTATTACACATCTTAAAGGCTAGTTTAGTCGAGTCTAATACACAATTTAAAAGAAAAGAAGGGATATCCTATACAAAAACAAAACTGGTAAAAGGGCCCGCTAAGCTTCGAATGGTTCGGCCCTTCAAAGGAGTGATATCAACACACCAAAACATTCGCCAAGTTAATCGCACTGAATAATACTTTAGACGTTAAATGAAAACTTAAACGTTGCTACCGAACGCGGCAATGTTCTAGTTTTCATTTAACTTTCGAATTATTACTCGGTACGATGAACTTGGCGAATGTTTTGGTGTGTTGATATCACTCCTTTGAAAGGCCCAACCATTCAGAACTTGGCGGTCCCTTTTACCAGTTTTGGTTTTAGGTAAAAGATTCAGCAGCGACTTAGGACTACGTGGGTCACAATATTCCTAAAAATTCTCTACAATCACTAACCCTCCTGCTGCTGCTTGGTGTCATCCTTGATTTATTTCAGTATTTTTCTTTTCGAAAGCAAAGAAAGCACAAAACAGCAGAGCATGGGAGTGCCACCTATTTGGTCTTGCATATTTTTTTTGTCTGTACCTGCTATTATTTAAATTAGGACGTAAACATTTATTTTCAGCAACAATAAAAGTTAAACAAAATATGCTGTTTCTCGACACTGACCTAGATACGTAAGGATTTCTGACCACTATTTTCACATGATTTAGTCCTTATTGAAAGTAGAAATGAAATTAGGCTTAAATAATTACACAGTATTACGGTTGTTCTTATAAAAGATTGTGGCTAAAAGGAATTTATTTTTTAGTTCTCTAACTTTTTGTACAGCAGCGTTAGGTCTTAGTGTATCTAAATAAGCCAACTAATTAGGAAACGGCCGACCAGAGAGAAGACGGTCTGTATAAGGCGGAAGTGACGTTTACCCCCACCTTCACCAACTCTTTAATTTAACAGTTTTTGTCGCCCATGCAGGTAGTTTTTTGTCTGATAGGATGCTGCCCCTGAAAGTTGGCTTTACCTGCAGCATATCTGAGGACCGTATACTAAAACCATATACTCAGTTTCTCTCAGTGCCCGTCGCTAAACTTAAGCCCCCATTTCCGCTGCCAAGACAGGGCTCAGTTAACAATCAATATAAATCAAACTATACTTGAAAAATATTCTGAATTTTTTCTATTCTGACATAACAACATTTTTATAAAAGGTAATTAACAATAAATAATTGAAACAACAACACAAGGAAGCCTTAGTTCCAAAAAATGATTATTTATTTTGAATTAGAGTTTGTTTTGACGAGCAGGTAATACAGTATTGTAAAACCCCCAGAATTGTTCTTTAATAGTCCGTCGTATAGTACACCGAATAAAGGATTCGTTTAGCAGTAAATTAAAATTCTAGCAACAGAGAACAAAATTACGTGAATCGGTTGCGCTTTCTCCAAAGCAGGGAACTTTCGATGAATGAAATAAACGACAACAAAGAGTTAATTAAATTTCTACAGCATCTTTTGATTAAATGGTTCTACGAAGAATCTCGAGTCTTTAAGCAAATTCATTCTGGTTTATTACTTTTAATGCTTGTCAGCAACAATCCCGTACAGAAAAATATCACTAACAAAAGCTGTTCAGTACAAACAAAGCAGTAATATGAATGAACTAGCATCGTACCCGGCTTCGTCTGGGGATTTGTTTCACCCGTGGTTGTTTCCCAGTATTTGCTCGGTGCTGCCTGATCGCTCACTGCAACAGTCGATTTTCCGTCCATCCTCTCCCCTCCTCCCTTTATCCCGTCCTCTCCCTCTCCTCCTGGTTTTCTTCCCATTCTCCACGTTGTTTAGTTAGAAGGATAATTGTTAGAGCAAATTGTTAGTCGACGCAACAATGTGCCAATTTGAAAATGCGTAATCGTATGCTTAATGGTAACAGTTCACTTTGCCCCCCCCCCCGACTCCCAGTTTTTCTCTGTGGCTTAAGTGATGTGTACCGTGTAAAAAATAAGTGTGCATGACGTCATGTAATACTTGCCCTTGAGATTACCACGGTGTTTAGTTAGAAGGATAATTGTCAGAGTATATTGTTAGTCGAGGCAACAGTGTGCCAATTACAACTTCTTTTCAGGGCAACAACGTCCCAGTTTCAACTTCAAGCCAAAGAATTGAGACACTCGCACGTTTTCATTGTTCCCCTTCCGGGGGTCGTTGCGGTTGCTTCATTTCTGCTATGAGACTTTGGTTTATTAATAAACAAAAACGGAACGTTAAATGTTTAGAGTAAGGATCTAAAAGTCATAACCTAGAAGGAACACGGACAAGCTTTGACAGTCAGGGTCTAGGTGTAAAATTTTGTCAGTAAAAGGCTGGAAAGCATTAGACCCTTACTACCCGATGGTTAGCTTAGTTCTAGTCTCTTCGGAATGAACGTGTGTGTGAACGGTTGTTGCATGTTTTCTTTGTTCTTAGAATATTGTTATGGAACTTTAATAACACAATTTTCTTGTGAAGTTTGGCATTTTGTTTTTTGATGCTTTAGAATTTTTTATTATATGTCGTAGATTTATGGTAGAGAATTACCATAATGCTCTCTGCTACGAATATGCTGACATGTTACTAAAATAATTTCAACGTAAAGCAAAGCAGGAAACGTATGACCATACTACCACTTGATCATCACATGGGTCATTGTAGGAGGATTTCCAGTTTTTCGTCAAAATGTATTTATTGCTGACCACTGGGTAGTAAGGGTCTAATGCTTTTCAGCCTTTTACTGACAAAATTTTACACCTAGACCCTGACTGTCAAAGCTTGTCCGTGTTCCTTCTAGGTTATGACTTTTAGATCCTTACTCTAAACATTTAACGTTCCGTTTTTGTTTATTAATTCGTGTTACTTTTAGAATTGCAGCTAAACTGTAAAGCAGTGCAGTTGACGGTCAAAGCTGATAGTTTAACACAAGAGACCCTAGGCTAACTCTTACTAATCTGGCTATCGCCAATGGTAACAATAGAAACAAATCCTTTAATCTTCAGTCTATGTCTTGCAGCTGGCGTTTGCTAATTGGTATTGTTGAATAATAACAATGTTTAAAACAATGTAAAACAATCAATCTGGTGGTTTAGAGCTCCGTAACCCCTGAACCACTTGACCAATTAGAAAAGGTCTTATAAAAAGGGCACATCTACAGAGCAATACCTGTAAAATGAGCTAAGAACCAGCTTTATAGGACAAATGGTTTGACCTGTAGAGAGGACAGACGAAAGTATCCCCAGAACAACAACAACAAGAAGCAGAACAAGAAGTTGTCTATTTGGCCCCTGTCTGCATCTCTGGTTTGGCTGGACCGAATTTCATAATTTTTGGACTGTAGCTAGGCCTTTACTAGTCAAGGCTAGATTCCAAATTTGGTTTAACTATGTTTACTTTTGACGGAGTTATAAGCTCTCAAAGTTGAGAGTTTAACACAGAGGTCCTAGGTCGACCCTTACTAACACTGGCTATCGCCAGTGTTAATAATGCAAGAAGAAGATAGAAAGTATCTAAACCAGACGTAAGAATGGACTCGTCAGAAGACGTAAACACAGCCAGTCGGCTTCTGTACCCCGATAAGGTTGATGCTTGCACATCTCCGTCAAAAGTATATCCAACATTAATCTCAGCATCAAAAGTGCACAAGGGTTTTAATTACCTGTATCAAAAATACAAATGACTGATCAATACCTTTAACGATAATAGCATGAATGATTTCTCAGAATAAGTAAATCAGCCAGCATCCTTACGGAAAGTAGAAACGAATACACACGGCGTCCAACTTGTCTCACTTGTTTTTCCCAACTCTAATAGTACACAAGAATTTTCAATATCTGCACACAAAAAAATATGAATTGCTGATCAATACTTTTCTCATTCGGTAGCTCCTCCGGAAGTACGGCCCTACGAAGATGAGATAGCCCTAAATGAAAAGTTTAGAGACCAAAGCGAGAAACGCATTGAAAATGTTTATTTTAACTGGTAATCGCTCGCTTTGCTCGCTCAATCCACGCATCTCCATGCTTCAGAAACGCTCATTTTTGACGACGTTTTAAAACCTATTGGTCTGCTTTTTCCGTGTATCCAATCAGTTGAAGTAAAACCAATTTTTGAGCCACCGCACACTAGGTGGCCAGTGGTCATCGCGGCCAAAAAAAAACAGTGACATATGTCACGGCCACGTCCGTTTTCCCTTGATTATTCTCGATCGCATACAAAAAATTCATGCACTTTCAAGGACTTTTCCTAAACCAATACAACTTTTTTCAAGGACTATTAGTCAACAAACTTGCCACACAACATCTCATTAAACACTAAACTGTTCATGTTTTTATTGTGGGTGTTGGGAAAAGCTTAAAAAAAAGTCGGGAGGGAAAAATGATTTGTGGTTTTTTTTTTCTGTGTGTGTTCTCGTTATAGATTAAGTTAGGTTAGTTGCCTTGGCTCGAATTTCATCATGCTGTTTATAGCCTAGTAAACAAATAATGAAACTGCGTGGAGCAACAAACTTGAAAAGATAGGCTCAAATAAACATTTTACTACAAACATGCAAGTCATTCAAATTTCAAATTTGCACATGAAACTTAGCATGAGAATTTAGCCACGGTACGCTAAACATTTAGTGAGCAATGGAGAAATTCACGTTCGCTTCTTTTATTCTGTTACGACACAAACTTTGGTTTTTGTGTAGGGATCGGCCAGACTGCAGATTAGTCACCAGTCCTGATTCCAGGTCTATAAAACAATAAATAAATTACAAAACAAAACGATGTTACTACCAAATTAAAAAAAAAAGTCGGTTGCCGGTTGATAAGAGTATTTTGCATTTGAACTTGACAAAACTTCACAAACAGGAACTGGCTACCAATATATATTTATTTCAAAGTTCACAAAGGAGCATATACTTAAATTTGTGCCCTACAGGGTGGGCCTTGTTTAAAAAACATACATGTAAAAAGTATATGAAAGTACGACAGGCCTAATAATTATCAAACAATAGCTATCTAACATGGAGGTATCCACACTCAAGGTAAAAAAAACCTTGGGGTTAAAGGTGGATTGGCAGAGATATTCGATTTATGATTTTTACCCACTACACAGACAACACTGTACTAAGCAAGCGGCCAATTTGAGTTTCACTTTGAATTAAATATCAGACTGTCCAAGTGGGAACGTAATAGTTTTCCCTCTAAGTTAGGCTGACATTAACAGGACATTCCTGCTCACTACTCGTGCCTTCACGCACTACATATCCACAGATTTAAGTGATGAATGTAGCAAAAACTTCTCATACTAGGGAAAAACAGGAAAATGAATGCACTTGCAATATTTCCATTCATTTGAAGTAATGTTGCAAAACTGAATCCTACAGGAAAGCCAACTTGAAGGAAAGCATGTTAAGCCCAGAGGTAAATGCTAATTTGTAGTCCACAATTTAAAAAAAGCAGTCATTTTTTCCGTTATTGACACAACAAGAACACCCTTCTGTAATTACCGTAAATACGCCTATTAACCACCCAGGCAAAGCTACCATCATTCCTACCACTCACCACCCCCCCCCAAAAAAAAATGCCTTAAAAGTCAAAATCGTAAAATAGGGAACTTGACCCATCCATTAAATTGTTGTTTTCTGCTGCAGAATTACCAGATTATTCTTATCCCTTAAATAGTCATTTTTTCCATGCCAAAATGAACTAAATACTTCATACATTAAAAAAATCTACTTTTAATTCAACGTGATTCACAGAAGCATGTTTATGCATCATAGAAAAGTCGATGATTAGGCCTACGCAATAACCACGTGTATGAACTTGATTCAGTCTAGCAAAAGCACAATGCCTTTTTTCTCATTAATTCACAAACTTAGTTTGTTAGATCGTCGCTCTTTCAAAATCTAACAGTCGTTCCATTAAAACTAATTTCCAACCACACAAACCTTCGTAACAGCCAACGCGATTCATGATTGGGGAGCACTGGTTTGAAGTTAGCATCAATTTCGATCTGTCCTGGCAAGAGCAATTGCGGTATAGATCACTCTCTCCAGGAAGAATGAAAAACGATGTCAACTTGAGAAATGGTACGAAAGCAAAGTTATAAATCACGTACCTGAATGGTCGCATCACTGCTGACTTTTCCATGATTAAGTCAACATTCTCCATGCACAGAAATAAGTTTAGATATGCATGCATTTTTACAACACTCCCAGTGTTTTTTTTTTTTTTTACCAAATTTACTATAACCAGCAATGAGCGGTGACATACAGTAATAAGAGCATTTAACAAACAATTGCAGTCAAAAACAACGCACAACACAGCAACCAGCAGTGGTGTAGTCGTGCAGAAGCGCACAGGAGCGGCGCTCCGTTTTTTAGGTGGAGCGGCGCTCTGGCACTTATTCTTGACAAGAGCAGGCGTATGCTGTATTTTTCTTAATTTACTCAATGTAGTGTCTATTTTGTTTGCTAGCTGCCATCACCAATTCTCTATTTACTCTATAGCATTTGCTCTACTGTCTTGGTTACTATTACGTCTACTATAATCCGCTATTTTGTCCGTACCCCCAAGGAAAATTGAACATCCTTTTCAGTGTTAATATACAGGTTTGACAGAATGTAACAAAACTTAAACAGGGAAACCAACAATCAGCAAAACTGAACTAAGCATTTTTCAGTTTATTTCTTTCCGACTTTAAGCCGTGCAAGGCAAACGCATGCGTGGGCTGTTAGGGAGCTGTAACTAACCACTGCCTCCCCCACCATTTCCTAACTGTAGCTCCGCCACCATTTTGTTTATCACCACACCACTGTTAACGAGGTACCGTCTACTGCACGATATACGGTAGTAGTTCCCATTATGAATAGCTTGAAAAAAATAAACCAAATTCACGAAAACTTTTGCATCAGTGTTAACAAACCTTCCTCTTGATATAATCAAAGATCAGGGATACGAGTGCTTTAATTTTTTTGTTTATCTTTAACACTTTAATAACGGAACCATGGCAAAAATGTTCAGAATTAATGTCCGTATAGCACAATTTTTCTGTGTGCTGCTTATCCATGACCTCCGATTGTCCGCGCGAGATTTTTCCCTCTCCACAAATTGTTGCCCAAAGTATTAAATGGGAGAGATGAAAGCTCATCTGCCAACATCGCACAAATGTATTAGACAAAAAAAAGGGCATTAAATTATGCTTACTGATACCAGTCATATGATAGGGTATGCAATTACTGGAAAAAATCCCTTGAGCTTAATATCCTTGGACTGCGACTGCATGATAGAAATTGGACATTTGTAAAATTAATTTGAAAATATTGTGCGGCAAATTACTTTGAATTGTGGATGTCATGATGTAAACAAACACGCTAAATTCAAAATGTCAGCTGGAAACCTTCATGCTGCAAATTTTCGATGAACCAGCTAGTTCACGAGAGTCTAGACATTTGTCTTCTTCAGGCCAACTCACATTTTCAGTCACCAATTACCCTACATTATGCGCTGTACTTGTTTGCTCAATTCGAACCCGGAGGCCACTCATGACCATTTGAATTGTGCACAGTACAATGTAAAACCACTGCAAAATATATGCTTTTCCAGATTAAAATCACTAAAAAACCTCTAGTGGCGAATTTTCGAGAAACCGTGGGAAGATGTTGAGCTTCGTTTGTCTTGTTCAGACCCTACTTGAAGGAAGATTGTTTTGTTTATTTACATTGGCTTTTCCGTGCGTTGCTGTCTTGGAATTTGAAAAACTCGCTCGCGAACACTGATCTTTACGGTGGATGAGATGGCCAATGGTTGGGCAAGCTGGTGGTTGGATGTTCATAAGTGGCGAAAAGGTACGTATATACTATCATTTTGGATTTTTTCCCCGTCAGACTGTCATACGCTCGCGTCTAGTAAGCACTGCTCAAAACTACATTCGCACATTTAAATTTTGCACTGTTATATAAAGCATCGTGTAATTAAGAATGGTGAAATGAGCAAAGGACGTTATTCAAGAAAACAAATTATTACTGGTAAGATATCCTCTAATGTTCATCCCAGTATTTGTTTTTGAATAACGCGGTCTATTACTGCTACATTTCTGTTGTATTCAATGAGCTAGCGGTTCTCTCGCCAACTTGCGCATGCGGACGTCATCTACAGCTGGCAGGCAGTAATAGTTCGCGCTATTCAAAGCCAATATTTATATTAACATCAAGACACACGCTAGTGTGTCGCCCGCCAAGATACACGATAACATCCAGATAAATATACAGGGTGTCCACAAATTATTCACCAAATAAAGAAATTAAATATAAAAAAAAAAAAGAAAACAGATATTGAAAAACTGTAACGTGCCAACTATTTATTAACTCAAAAAGGTTTTTTTTTTTTTTTTTTTTACAAAATTTCTGTTGATGATTGCCTCCAAATGCGCTCCTTTTGTTGCTCGGAGAATATCCAGTCGAATATCCATTTCTCCCCAAACATTTTTAAGCATGAGTTCTTATCGCCTGAGTGATCTGGTCCACGCAAATTACCTTTCTTGCGGACACTTTGTCTTTTATAAAGCCCGACAAGAAAAACCAGGGGAATAAACACGGTATCAGAAGATACGATTAAAAATGTTTGGGGAGAAAACGATTTTCACCCCAACAAAAGCAACAAAAGGGACGCATGTGGAGGTTTATTATGAGGTCATCATCGCCAGAAATTTTGTAAAAAAAAAACGTTTTCAGTTAATAAACAGTTGGCACGTTGCAGTTTTTCAGTAATGTTTTCGTTTTTTTTTAATTTAATTTCTTTATGGGGTGAATAATAATTTGTGGACACCCTGTATATATCAGCATGGCGATCTCTAGACACGTTGTGTCTTTACAGCTAAGGTAGGTTGGCCGTTTTCAGCCATCTGAGGGTAAATAACATTGCGACAGAAAGGCTGAAACTTGTTTTATCGAAGACTTTGGTCGCCTGACAACATAAAAGTCATTATTAATGACATAAGTTACAGTTTTCTTGTTGAAAAAAACGACCTGAATAACATTGATATTTGCCTAATTGCTTACTGGCTACTGTAACGCTTTTCTTGTATCACAAAAATAAATTCTTCCATGCGGTAAATAAAGCTGGTTCTTAGCTCCTTTTACTAGTATTGCTACGGAGATGTGCCCATTTTAAAGACCTCTTCTAATTGGCCGAGTGGTTAGGGACCTCTAAACGACCAAATTAATAATTTACATTGTTTTAACCACTGTTATTACGCAATAATGCAAAACTGAACATTAAATAAGTCCGTGCCTCTGCAGAAACACTAATCATGTAAAAAAAAGTTGACTGCTGTCCTCAAAATGCAACGAAAGCCCCCCCCCCAAAAAAAAATGAACCAGAAAACTAGATTAGTGTTTCCATCTCATAATTACTAAGAAAAAAAATAAGATTTCATCAATTTGGACCAAAAATAGCTGATATCCACCCCAAAACAAAGCCTGTTAAGGATTCCCGCCAAGCTATCGGCCGTGTGAAGTCGTGATATCAAACGCCAAGCTCTTTCGCCAAGCTAATCCCATCGACTAGGCTAAGACTTCGAACGTTAAATGAAATAATTGTAAATTACGTAGTTAGCGAACTTTTATATATTTCATATAACCTTCGAACTTTTGGTCGGTGTGATTAACTTGGCGAAAGAGCTACGCGTTTAATATCACGACTTCACACGGCCTAAAAGCTTGGCTGGAATCCTTAACAAGTTTTGTTTTGGGGTAGATTAGAAGTTATCGTAACCGTGATAATATTTTTGTTTTGAATAACGTCCTTTAGCCAGTTCATCATTCTTAATTACACGATGAATTATACAACAGTGCAAAATTTAAATGTGTGAATATAGTTTTCAGCAGTGCTTTCTAGATACGACCGTCTGACAGGCTGACGAAAGAAGTTCCAAAATCACAATAACACGTACCTTTTCGCATTTCCAGTATTTATACGATCGAGTTAGGGTTTCAAATAAATATTAAAAAATATATTTAACGTTAATAAACCGTAAAATACATGGTTTTGCTTCACCTCTTCGAAGACCATTTCAGTACATAAACCAGTTTGAGTAAATCGCGCGAGCCCTCCCAAATATGGCGGCTCGCGTTTATTCGTATCAGTCTAGGGGAGTGAATCTTTCAATTGTAGGGAGAGCGATTCTCCCGATCCTGGTCAAATGGTGGTCGATATACAATCCGAATTCTTTAGTCCATCTTCTTATTCTCGTGATAAAAATAAATTCCGAATTTTCCAGGAGAGTCCACAGTCCGACAAGTGAAGCACCCACACTAACGCAATAAAAACAGCTTAATAAAATTGTCGAGGTTTGCCTTCACATTTGGTCACCTACTAAAAATACACACAATGACAGGTATGCCATAACAGGTAAAATTTGCGCTTGCAGTTCAAACTTACAACAGTAAGATACACATACAAAAAGGCAAGTCTCTGCCATTTTGAAATGACGCCACATTAAACGTAAGAAACTATCTCTAAGTCTTATCCAATTGTCCATGATAGGGATTTTTTTGTTACCTTATTGATAACTCTTAAAATATATAGCAGTGACACGACGTAGTATTATTGTAGATAACTCTATGCAGGAGCCTTAATGGGTTAGCTGCAAGGGGCACTGCAGAGAGAAACAGAAGGGCGTCATACTGAAGCCGATGCTGTGAAGAGTGATTTTTTAGACCTAAAACGCGCGATTTTTTTTGTTGGAGAAAACAACGTTATTTTAAGCCTAAGAAATCCGTTCTTCCGTTGTTTTTCCCTCCATTTTATGTAGTGCACCTTGTAGTTATGCCGTCCAAAACCAATACTGATGCCAATTTGATGCCAATATGGCGGCAAAGGACAGAGTATTATTGTGTATAATATAATAATAATAACAGTTTTCCCCCATTTATGGGGGAAGGATCCAGAAGGGTTGCAGGGGCATCCTCTGATACTGGTTCCACTAAAGTGCAATGCGGCATCACAGATAAGATCTTTTCAGAAAACTCGAGAGGTCAGAACAATTCAACTCCCGCCGAAAGACACTCAGAGATGGAGCAGAGACTGCAGCCTCGGAGAGGGAATTCCAAGGAGCTACTACCCGACTTGCAAAAAAAAATTTGCGACATTCCAAGTTGCACTTGGGAACCCTCAGTTTCATAAAGGCCCCTAATAATATCCATAGTGCAGAAGTCAAAAAAAGGTAATTCCACAGGCAACAGACCATGAAGAACTTTAAATGTCAACATTAGGTCGGCCTTCAAACGCCTCAACTCAAGTGGTTCGAGGCCAAGTAACCTCAGACGTTAGCCAGAAGAACTGTTGCGCAGGCCACGCAATGAACGCGTAAAATACCGTTGGACCGACTCTAACTTATCAATGTCCTGAAGGAGGTAAGGCGACCACACCGGACTCGCATACTCCAGCAGTGGTCGCACATATACCTTGAAAGCCCAAACCAACGTATTCCTATTCGAGGACACAAAACACCTCTTAACAATTGCAAGTCTGGCAAAGGCTGAAGTAATTATCAGCCTACAGTGGTTGGATGACTTAAGGTCAAAGTTGAAATTGATGCCCAGATCTTTAATGTATTGCACCGAATTCAGCTTGCAATTAGCCAGATAATACGAATGTTTTAAGTTCTGTCGGCCAACATGAAACGTACAGCATTTCGATGTAGCGAGTGGTAATTGCCAACATTCCGACCACTCAGTCACTGTGGCAATCTCGGAAGAAAGGAATTTGGAGCCAGTTTCATCCAAAACCTCATCACCACTTCAGATAATCGGCGAATTTGAATTTTGGTTTATCAGTTGTTGTATGTGCATTTGTTAAGTCATTTAGAAAAATGACAAAAAGCAAGGGTCCTAGTACGGATCCCTGAGGAACCCCACTGATGGTAGGGAGTGATGACTGCGCAATTAGGACCCACTGCATTCGCCCCGAAAGGAAATCAGCGATCCAAGCCAACAGTGTTCCACAGATTCCAATTTCAGCCAATTTAAATTGCAGTTTGTTGTGCACCACGGATTCAAAAGTCTTCTGGAAGTCGAAGTAGACGATGTCCGTAGGAATACCCAAATTAAGAGCCGAAGTTCATTTATCCAGTGCTAACAATAATTGCATCGTGGTGGAACGCTTTGGCAAAAAGCCAAATTGATCAGGATTTAACAAGTCGTTTGCTTCCAAAAAACCCAATAAATCCTCACGGATAATTGACTCCATGACTTTACAGGCAACCGAAGTGAGAGCTATTGGGCAGTAGTTATTTGGATCCGATGCATTTCCCTTTTTGTAGATAGGCACGATGGTAGCCGTCTTCCATACAGAAGGTAGTTTTCGCTGCTCAAACGAAAGCGAGAAGATGAGAACAACGGCATTTACTAACTCCTGTTGAACATTTTAAAAATGGAATGCAGAGTATCCATCCGGGCCCACAGCATGGCTTGGTCGAAGTCGTTCCAAAGCAGCTTTCACCCGCGCACCTGAAAAACTGACATCGTCCAGATGTTGACAAGGATAAGATTGCAGATCAACTGGCACAGTAATGGAGCCATCATCAAGGATGCCATTTGCAGCAAAAATTTCATTTAACAGGTTAGGCTTAGACTCGTGCTCATAAAGATAAGCTCCTCCCTTCAAAAATGGTGGCAACGTACACGCTGATCGAGTATGGCGTCTGTACAGACGAAACAAGGCAGAGAGGTTTCCCTCAAGTGCTACCTTTCTTTCGTAATGGTTTCGCCAATTGTCAACCAACCTCAAATACTCTATCCTACAATTTACGTATGAAGATTTAAGGGCGGTTGACAAAGGGTCTGCTTTGAGTTTATGCCAAAGTGACAACTTCTTTCTAGCCGCTCTGTGGTGGAGCCAGTAACTGGGTTAGCTGTAAGGGGCACTGGAGAAAGAAGGTCGTCTTACTGAAGCCAATGCTATTAGACTGGATTTCTTAGGGCTATAACGCGCGATTTTTGTTGTTGGAGAAAACAACTTTTTTTGAGCCTAAGAAATCCGCTCTCAAAGCACTGTCTTGACTAGAAATGCCGTTGTTTTCTTTTACATTTTAATCTAGTGCCCCTTGTAGCTACGCCCTCCAGATGCTATCTCTTAGGCAATATGACGTCACTTGACGCTGCCCTATAGCTGTAGGACTCAAGCGCCAACCTGATTTTATAAATTGGCTCAGTGCATATAATTTTGGTGACATCGACATTCATGGTGTGTTTCATATCTTCAGCATGAACTGTCACAGCATAACTTCTGCCCCCGTTTCATTATTGGCCCCGCGTGATCAACTTTGCGTCTACCGATAGCTCGACCACACTGGATCAGGTATACCCCCTGCAATCTACGCAATTATTACCCTTTGTCCTTGCATACAACACCTCCTTTTCATCGAAGCCTGGTTTAAATAAGACTTCAGGCATTGTAGCACAGGTACTAGTAATCCCCGACATCCCGAGTCCGCCTGCAGACTGGGTGTCATTGGAGTCACCAGAGTGCGGTTGGAGGGGGAGGGGGAGGAAAACACATCGACAATTTTATTTAGCCGTTTTTATCACGTTCGTGGGTGCTTAACTTGTCACACAATGGACTTTCCTGGTGTCTTATCCCCCATGACTAACTCATCGTTTCATCCGAATCTTCACGTACTTTCATTCCCTTTAAGAAGGCCATCTTTGTCCACCTGTTTTCAGGAACTTCGTAGACGAAGCTTCTACTTGGAAAAGCAGTGGTGTACGCACGACCGCGACAGACATAACTTACATAATTATACAAGTTTTTTTTCCCGTAGGCCCACTGTTGGCAGTTATTAGAACTAACGTCGCCTCGAGGAAGAGGTGCTAGCCAATGAGAGCGCTCGCTAGTCGTTAGCCCGGAAGAACGGAAACGTGGAAGAGAAGAGACGGAAATAGACGAGTGAAAAAAGGGAAAAGGCGAAGGAGGACTGTGCTGAAGACAGAAATGACAAGTTACGATCGTCGTTACGTATTCGTAAGCGCAGCGACGCAACGACAGTGAAAGAAGGGAGAAACAAAAAAAAATATTGTAAAGAAAGAAAAGCAGAAAGGGGGAAAAAATAATAAAAGAAAAAAACTAAAAAAAAAAAAAGAAAGCCAAACAAACGTCGCTTTAATAATTTAGGGCATTCTTAAAACTCAACACAGCGAAAACAGTCGTAAATTTCCAACGCAACTGCAAGATTTCCCGCATAGTCGTCATCCGTGTATAGTTGGGGGGGGGGGTGCTTAGGGAAACGGAGAAACCGATAGTGTGAGCGACCGAATGTACAAGAGCGAGAGAAAGTGAGGGTGTGGGCTCAGAAGGAAGTGGTAAATGTACAACCTTCACGCAATCATATGGGGCCTGAGGAAAGCAAGCGTCATAAAATTAAAAGCATTTCCACGAATTTATGTTTTACACTTGCAGCCCCCGATTGGCCCAACAAGCATAACTGCCACATCACGTCACAATGAGGGTCTACAAAAGAGTTATAATCCGACAACCTCCACGGCATTAACGACTATGCTTCCAAATGAATTAATTCCATACGTTCTAGGGCAGTTATTATTTGTAATTCGTCGCAGGCAACGAAAATGCAGGTAAAATTTTAAGTGGATGAAGTGTAATCTCGCTTTAAGTGGCTTTATTTTGAACAATACAGTAGACAACATGGATACCAATTTGTTGAAGAGCTAAACGGCTTCCGAACAAAAGTCCGTTGTAAGTATAATTAGGGCCACACCATTAACGACACGTTTCGAACAGTCAGGCCTCAGTGGCGTAACGGCCAAAAAGAAGGGGTCAGTAAGGGTATGCGATTCATTAGCGTAACTTTAATCGCGACTTCATGAATTGAGACTTTAACAGCCTTCATGCATTGACTTCAGTTAGCTTCAGTTGAACTTTAATTGAGGCTTCATAAATTAAGACTAACATACACTTCTTACATTTAGACTAGACAGAGCAGTGTTAAAGTCATAAAGTGTGACTTTAATTGAGAATGCACAAATTAGGACTTTATTAGAGACAAATTGAGACTTTATAGTAATTGAGACTTCATAAAATAAGACTAACAGAGACTTCTTACATTTAGACTAGATAGAACAATGTTAAAAATCATAAACTGTGACTTTAATTGAGAATGCACAAATTAGGACTTTATTAGAGCCAAACTGAGACCTCATAGTAATTGAGACTTCATGAAGTGTGTCTTTAATTAAAACTTCGTGTATGTGACTTAACAATAAAATTTCATAAATAAAACTTGGGCTTCTTAAATTGTGACTTTAATTGAGGCATTATAAATTGTCTTTAATTGAGCCTTCACGAGCGAAGACTTTAATAGACTTCCTAAATCGTGTCTTAAATTAAGAATTCATAAATCAAGACTTGAATTGAGATTTCATAGATTAAGACTTCTTTAGTCTGCTTAAGACTTGTAAGCTATGACTTGAACTGATATTTCTTCTCATCAAAAATTTTGTGAAATTTGTGAAAATTTTCAAATTTTGAAATTACAATTCAGTACAGCTTTTGTCACATCATTAGATGTTACCTAATGAGCTAGTGCTGAATACAATGAACCTCCAGATTAAAAAAAAATAACAAGATAACATAGAACTCTTACTTCTAATCCGACTCAAATTCTAGACTTTTGCAGTTTTGTAGACTTGAATCTTCGTATAGACTAGCACAGTAGACTCGACTGGATTCAAACTGGTTCGTTTCCCGATTAACATTTGTGGGGAATTTTATTTTACCGACGACCTGACGAGTTTAACTTTAAGAAGTAAACTTTAACATTAAAAAAAAAAAACTAGCTGATCCTTTCTCTCCGCTATTTGGATCCATCAACCCCATCATACCATAGGCTCCTTGAGCTATGTTGCTGGACAGTTTTATTTGAAGACTGGCGCCTCAGTAGGGGGTGGGGTGGGAGAAGAAGATGATGCGTTCGAGAAGGAAGACTCCAGGAGAGAGGGGAGTTCCACCACCGGGGGGGGGGGGCGGGGGAGGGAAGATGGGAGGGTGGTCTTTTGATTGCCGTAGTTATGGCAGTCATAAGTCAGGTGGCGAGTGGTTGCAGTCAGTCGCACCCCCTAGCGTCAAGGACTGGCGGACGCATTAAGCCTTCCATTACGACCACCTGGCGGGACATAGGCTGACTCTGATCATGATCCAGCACTTCACTCCTATCGACGAAAGAAAGCCTGGTGGCAGAAGACTGAACTAAGACGAGATCGAGTAAGAGTTTGTCAACATGTCACGAATGAGTAGGGGGGTAGCGGTTGGCACTGAAGAGGATAAAGTATCAACACACACACACACACACACACACACACGCGCAGGAAATGGGTAATGGAGGGAAGAAAAGAGGGAGAAAGGGAAGTGAAAGTAGGGATCAAGGGATGGACGAGGAAAACAGGAGGAAAAAAAATGCGGGACGTAAAATTGGCCTTTTCTGAATTTAGCTGCGTCATTCGTCCTCACTCTTTCCTCGAGGCTAGTAACTCGTCACGGATTTCTTGGGTTAGCATTAAAGAGATGCCGTTTCAGATGCTTTTCAAGGATCTTTTCCAAAATTAAAGTAATTTTTCAAGTACTTGCCCAAGACCAATATAATTTTTTTCATTTTTCAAAGAAATAAAAAAAAAAGAAACGACACTAGCTTCGCTGTAGCGCCGCGAATTTTCATGACTAAAACGAGATCACGTGACCCATACCAGCTTATTGGATGACAGAGAATCTGGAATGGGGATGCTGTATTTAGAATATGGGCAACGCTATCGAAATGATGATGTAACCGGCACCTTTAATTTCTGGTGGAGTGTAGCTGCAGAATTTTCTTTGTGTATGGTTTGATGGTTGAGTTAGATATAAGAATACTAGACATGAGAATACTAACTAAAATTCGGAGAAAATATCAATGAAAACAACAGGTGAAAACGAGATTAACGGCAACTTTTGGGAGGAAAAGAGTCAGTGCAAACTTGGATGAACTACTTAATGGACGATTTACGTAGGCTGTAGGGGTTTTAAGTACGTGTAAAAGCTGCCCCAATGCCAACCCCACAGTTACGGGACTTGCTTGAAAATGTGCCGCGGTGCCTGTCATAGGGTTGAGGGAATTCCAAATTAACCTTAACAGATGAAACAAGGCTGGTAGTCGTGGTTCAGTTTTGGTGTTGGTTTAATGTAGAATATGAGCGATCGTGTGCTCAGGCTCCCCTGAGATTCAAGGGCGACACTAACCTTGGCTTAGAACCTTAAATGGAATGTCAACAGAATTAGGCTTACTTGGGAAAATTTGGATTAGTTAGTTTCGGGCTATTTCATACGGTGACTGCTAAACTAAGTAGCTACGATGTTGCAGTGCTGAACCAGCTACAGGGTTGGTCTGGTTTGAATTTAAGTTCGGAGTTTGTGAAAAATTCTAATTATAGGGCCGGAATTGCCTTTGGATGCGGGGAGTTGGAGAGTTGGTGGCAGAATAGAATTTTAGGTTAATACCTAATTGTTGGGAGCACACGGCGGAAGACCGAGCGAGCTCGAGCCGTTACAATTGATGTCAAGCATTATGGACAGACAAATCATAGCTATGTATTGATACTATGTATTGATACAACAATTGATCAAATAGGATTATTTCAACTAACAATGAGTATTAAAGGGTTTAAAGGGTTTAACGAGCGTTAACCACTCCTGGTCATCTGCCCGAAGCCCTAAGGCCCTATGTCTGCAACAGCCAGATTCCCAGGTGGTCACCCACCCAAGTATCAATCCAGCCCAATGCTGCTTAACTTCGGGGATCTGACGAGAACCGGTGTTTCCAGCACTGCAAGGCCGCAGACAATGAGTATTAATTTTGGAATGACAATGGCACATTACAGTCTGACGTCATGTGGACTTCGGGCTTGGCAGATTTCACAAATGACGTCATCAGTGTAACCTTGCTGGGGTGGTACAATTCCAACGTTGAAATCCGGAATTAAACTCGCAACAATGCCTACCTGTAAGCTCGCTGTAAGCGCGAAGTTCCTGAGAACGAGAGTTAAATGGGAAAACCGATGCTGTACTTGTATAGGCCTAAACATGGAACGGAGGACGAAAACGATAAGTAAAACTTGAAATCAAACATGGCGACAACGTCACCATGGCAACCAAGTTCATAGCGACGATACATTCGGAAATTGAAGAAATACTCGCGCATGAGCAACACCTGAAGTTAAAAAAAATATTTTCCGCGTTCGATGCAAACCGTATCTATAGTTCGTTACAAGAACTGAGAACCAGGCAGGCCCAGCTCACTTTTCGGAACACAAAACCACGTTATGCTTAGCTCCACTCATCTCTATAGAGCAGTGACACGACGTAGTTTTATTGTATACAACTCTATGGTGGAGCCTTAATGCGTTAGCTGCAAGGGGCACTGCAGAGAGAAACAGAAGGGCGTCATACTGAAGCCGATGCTGTGAAGAGTGATTTCTTAGACCTAAAACGCACGATTTTTGTTGTTGGAGAAAACAACGTTATTTTAAGCCTAAGAAATCCGCTCTTCCGTTGTTTTTCCCTCCATTTTTACGTAATGCACCTTGTAGTTATGCCCTCCAAGACCCATACTGGTGCCAATATGGCGGCAAATGTCACTGCTCTATACAAACCATTTTTAAATTGAATGTTGGATTCAGGTCGGATTTAAAAAAAAAAAGAACTTTGTCAGCCAGTTCTAATCTATCTTAAAATTATTTTAATGTACCTAATCTAACTTATATTTTTTAAGCGACTAATTTAGTATCCTTATCATTTTCATTTTTTTTTTAGTAATGCTAAATAGTTGACGACAGCACCCTCGGGTGGTAAATCGTTGAAAACAGATACTAGATTGATTTAAGCCCAACCGAGCCAGTTGGTGGCGCTGGCAGTCTCGGAACAGTTTCTGGTGGACGCACTTTCCGTTGCAGATATGCTAAGTAAAATGTCCATTAAGTAGTTAGTCCACGGTGTAACCAACAGGTGGAAACGAGGAACCACAGGTGAAAAAGAGCTAAAATGTGCCATTTCGGGGATACTCTCGTCCATTGCCAAGCGTAAGAAACAACACTTTTATTTAGCTCGTTAACGCTATGGTTGCACGGTTGCTATGGTTAAAGCTATGTGTGCACGGCGTATCTTGAGTCCTGCAAGTATTTTATGAGCGGCTACATCTTCCTGGAGGTGGCGACTTTAGTCGATGGCCGCCATTGGTTTTGTAACCATCTTGGATATCAACAAGGCACTCTGCTACTGAAAACGTGCAGTCGATTATCTGTGTTCGTTCCGCGGCGAACTCAAGATGGGCTGCGGACACTATATTCAATGATAAAACAGACGTTAACAACATGTGCGGTAGACACTTGAGTACCTGTGAAACGCGAAGACGAGCTAAAACACAACTTTTCAAAGTAACGTTTATCTGCATGTTACGAAGGATAAACAAAAAACCACCTAAATGAGCTCAGGAATGGTAGGAAGATATCACAGAGGAACAACAGCATGTACACACTGCCTAATACGTTCAATACTAAAGGCATTCTCGAAGCAAAATGTCAAAAGGAGCTTAA
>JAHWFP010068977.1:0-29436 GCA_023313725.1 Lithobius niger | reverse complement strand
CCCAGAGAAAACTAAGCATGATAGGGAAAAAAATGAAAACATCGATTGGTAGCCCATTTTATCGTGGGTTTAGATTCACAAGCTCAATATTCATTGCTCACTCCATTGGCGCCAGGAACAGATTGAAGACAGCAGAGTAGGAAGACAAAAGCGACTCAAAAAGCTTCATGTTTCTTTGGTAATGAAGAGTGACCCTCATTCTCCCGACATGAATGTATGTGAAAACTTTGGATCCATCTTGAAGGACAATGTTGAAAAAAAGATGCTGTTTGAACCTCTAGCTGTCTAAATCGATGCTGTGCCTTGGGAAATGGAGTTGAACACGGAGCTTTTTTAGTCACTTTTGTCTTCCAACCCTCGTCTTCAATCTGTTCATGACGCCAATAGAGTGAACACTGAATATTGAGCTTGTGAGTGTAAACCCACAATAAAATAGGCTACCTATCGGTACTTTCATTTTTTTCATTTTATGTTTATTTTCCGCGGGGGGGGGGGGGGGCGAATATCATTATTTGGCACCCCTTTCATGCCACTGTCTGATCTTATGTAACTCAACCCTTCATTGATTATTACTTAAGCTTAGTAAATTTTGTTTACTAGTCTGATTTTAGTTATTAAATTAGTTCAGTGTATACTGTTAACTGTAATGTACAGTTTACTTGACGCTTACAGTTTACAATTACATTACGAAGCTCTAAACACAGTGTTAAAATACATGTGGATACACTGCAGAATGCATACCCATATTAATTTTAATGAGATTTTTTTAATTTTTAGAATCTTAGTAGTAAGTTGCTTAATAGCTGGTTTGATTGAACAGAGTTGCAATCTTAAATCTGGCTCAGCGTCCAGACAATTTCTGTAATTTGTTTTGGTCGTTGCATAATTACAGGGTTCCCACCAAAATACTGACATAATTTCCCTGAGTTTTCCGGATTTTCCATAATAATTGAGCTTAATTTCCTGGTATTTTACCAAAATTTCAGGACGGAAATTTTTCCACTCAATGTATCAGTTTTACTTGTTTTTACGGCGCACTTACAGTGCGAAAGATTAGCTCAATAATATGAATGAACTTTTAGGTGTTAACACAGAATTATGAGGATACATTTTATTTTACCACAATGTCGTAACAGAATGTGTTTAATGCACTTAGGACTAGGCCTAAACTTGTGGCTTTTTTTCCCTGAGTTTTCCATGTTTTTTTTTTTTTTGAAAAATCTGAGAATTCCTAGAGTTTTCCCTGAATTTCCAGGTTCTCCAGATTAGAGGAATCCCTGCATTAGGAAAAGCCAGATTCGCACAGATATGTCCTCACAAACGGAAGTAAAAGGAGCCCTGCCCAGAATTCAATTTTTTTTAGGTTAGCACTACATTATTTTAAGATTGTGGGGATCCACTCTGTCGCGCGGTACCCTTAACCAGCTTCGCGTGGCACACAAAGGTTGCCCGAAACACTAGTTGAAAAGCACTGCCCTAATCCCTTGGGTTTAAATCGGATGTTCCGAACTGACGGAGGGGGGGGGGGGGGCGGACGGCGTGGGGAGAGAAGACGACAGTGTCCAATTGATGTCTGCATGCTAAATATGTGACAAATAGCGGCCGCCCCGTAAAATGGACGGGCGAGCAGACCAAAACGTGGGTGTACGATAACGGCCTGGCATGCCTGACAGATTGGCGTGGGTGGCAATGGATTCACGAGACCCCATTCGACGGGAACCCGCTCTTCCTCAAACCCGACATTCCCTTCAGATGCACAATGGATTCACCGGTATTTCCTTGTTCACTGGTTGGCTTTCAGAACAAAGCATTGCCTCATTTGAAAAGTTTGGAGGGGGGGGGGGGGCGGGGGAGACGTAAAAGTTTAAATTAGCAATTAGCTTCCATGATGCTCTCTGCAGAGCATATTTTTAAAGAGGGGAACACAAATATTTAAACCCGAGAAAGTTTTTTTGGAATCGAAGAGATGCTCGATGGCCTCGAAAGAAAATAAGCACCCCTTGTGACTCCCTGCAATACGTGCCCTACTTTATGGGGAGAATATGATCCAATAATCCTTATTTTTTCATATTTCACGTCGGAGAATTCTAGATTAGCCTATTAGTTTATTTGTTCCCCTTAAAATGTGTACTGCAGGGAAGCGCAAGGGGAGCTTTTCAAGCGACGTGCTTAGCTGAATTTTCAAAACTTTTTCGATCCCCGTACCACGCGTGAAGAAAATAACTTTTTAAGTTTAGGCATTAAAAAACTTTAGATTTTAGTCATGGTCACCTTAAACAAAATAACACATCTTGTAATGAGCATGATTATCATGAAATTCAATTAAAAAACTAGATTAAAAACCAATTGAAAATCATGCACAACATGAAAAATAGTAATAAAATGATAAGTTCAAGAGAAAGTTTTTTTTTTTAAGTAATATGAAATCAAGGGTTTTAATTAAATTTTAGAATAATAGTGTTCATTACACATTGTGTTATTGTGTTTAAGGCATTACCAAGCCAGGGTAGGCTGATGATTTAAATCACGATTTAATTTTACGGAAAACAATATCATCGATTTAAATCAACTATATTTTAAATGGATAATCATTCACCTGTTGGGACAATGGAAACCAACTTTTTTTTAGTTATTTGTAGCCCGAGGAAATTCATTTTTTTTTTTTTTTTGTTAAAGCTCTGTTACGAATCAGACAATGTTGAAAAGAGAAGACCAAAGTGCACAATGTCAACACAATCCGACGTTTCGAGCTGACGCCAGCTCATTACCAGGGGTATAAAAACACAAAAGCACTTAAAAGTGCACAACAGAGAGCCGAATCCAGGCAAAACTACTTAAGTCAATAGAGCAGCGTCATGTGACGTCATATTGGCTACGAGACACCAATTGGAGGTAATAGCTACAAGGTGCACTAGATTAAAATGTAACGGAAAACAACGGCACTTCTAGTCAATACAGTGCTTTGAGAGCGGGTTTCTTAGGCTTAAAAGAACGTTGTTTTCTCCAACAACAAAAATCGCGCGTTATAGCCTTAAGAAATCCAGTCTAATAGTATTTGCCTTCAGTAAGACGACCTTCTTTTCGCCCTAAAGTGCTCCTTGCAGCTAACCCAGTTACTGACTCCACCATAGAGTTATACACAATAATACTACGTCGTGTCACTGCCCTATAAAACAATTCGGACAATTTTTAAAACGGAAAATAAAATGTTGAAAATTTTAAAAAATTAAAAAGAGAGGAAGAGGAGAGCGACCTCTTTGTGCTGAAATCACGAGAACAAGTGGCGACTATTGTGTGCACTCAGGTTTTTATTCATTTTCTCCTGGTGGGGAGTGTGTCAAACAGTTGTTTCTATGGTGCTCTGATGTCGAAATTAGGTAACAGACCACTCTCTGAGGAGTGCTAAGTACTCTTTAAATTTCTTGTCATTACGGAGCAGATTATTCTCCGTTTCAAAAATTATTCGAACTGTTGTTTTGACTTAGGCAGTTTTGCCTGCATACGGCTGTATGTTGAAGCTTTATGCAATTTTAAGTGTATCGTGTTTTTTTTCCCGTGATAATGAGCTGGACTCAGCTCGAAACGTTGGGTAGTGTTGACAGTGACATTGTGTACTTTAAACTTCTCTTTTCAACATACTTCGTTCCTAAACACTTGCCTACACGAATCAGATAACACATGGCTAGATCTCACATATATAGAGCAGTGACATTTGACGCCATATTGGCACCAGTATGGGTTTTGGAGGACATAACTACAAGGTGCACTACATAAAAATGGAGGGAAAAACAACGGAAGAGCGGATTTCTTAGGCTTAAAATAACGTTGTTTTCTCCAACAACGAAAATCGCGCGTTTTAGGTCAAGAAATCACTCTTAACAGCATCGGCTTCAGTATAACGCCCTTCTGTTTCTCTCTGCAGTGCCCCTTGCAGCTAACCCATTAAGGCTCCAGCATAGAGTTATACACAATAATACTACGTTGTGTCACTGCTCTATATACATGGAAAGGGTGCCGAACATGGATTCCTCCTGAGACTCGGCAGCGTTAGTTAGATACTCAAATCAATAATCAGGCTGATCAAGTGTCCATCCTGAAAAAAACGTGTAACGTACGTCTTTATATATGTAACTAACTGAAGAACGGGTGGTGTTGGAAGCACCGTTTGCAACATCAGTTCGGTTTGTTCGCTTATGCATACGTCTTCGCTTCACCGAACTAAGTTTCACCGAACTAAGCTTCACCGAACTAATATGTCCATTCTTCATCGATTTGGTCGCACATCATTATGTATAACCGATGTGTAACTATCAAGATGCAGTGGTTTGTTTGCCGGTGATCAATCAGTGACAAGCAAAGTTTTGATTTGCATAATTACTGATTAGATGTGGTCTTTTCAGTGTATGTCGAGCATGGCGCTTGTTTTGCGGAGAGGAAACAAAAACTCTCACGTAAATAACGATTTTAATATTAATAACCAATTTTGACCCCATGTCATTTCACAGGGTTCATTTTTTTTTAAGGGCGATAACGTAAAAATGAAGATTTTCAATTCAATTTGGTTTGATGGAAGAAGGAGAACCGCTGGCGATTCAGCACTATTAACTGTTAACGACCTAAAAATGTGTTCAAATCATGTAAAACCGTTTATTCAGGGTTCGTACACCAGAGGCGAAACCATTTTCAAGGCCAATTTGAAGTCAATTTCAAGGCCGTTTTGCCAACCAAATTGTTAAAAATGACCTTAAAATAAATTCAATCTTGTACTAGCCTATACTCTATAATTGAATAAACATCCATTTAAAAGTTATTTATTTTACCCCAGTCGCGGGACAAGTTGCATTTCAAATACCGCACTAAATTGAATACGAACGAAGGCACGTCGTGTCGTTAACAGAAGATAAGCATTAGGCTGACGAAATATTTTGATTTATTATGAATTTAAGATAAATTGACTGTATTTCATCAAATATAGTGCACTAACAAAATTCAAGGCCATTTCAAGGCTCTTACAAAATAAAGTGTCAATTTTCAAGGCTTTTCAAGCCTTGAATTTTTTATTTGAAATTTAAGGTTTTCAAGGAATTCAAGGCCGTGTACAAACCGTCCTGTTTATTGTCATATCGAAAAACCCTGGAGTAAGAATTAGACGTTAAAAACCGTACTTATATTTTGACATCAAGGTATTTTGGGTAATGTCATCTCAAAGCACAAGTTAATGTTGCTTTCATTTTCCCAATCTTACCAGTTTTGATAAATCCAAAGAATTACTAGTCAAATTAAAAAACTTCCTATAATGTAGTGCATTACAATTTCAAATAGTTAGATAGACCCAAATTGCTGCAAATAATATAAAGTTAAATCGGAAATAGGCCATCATCGAAAAATCATACAATAGAAACACGTAGTACAGTAAGCCATTTTTATGCATACTAAAATTTCCGTTCCTGATAGCGAGGGATACCACGATGTCATAAAAATCTCACACACGTATTTTAATTTTCGAGGGGTATTTTTCCCACTTGGTCACAATAAAAATCAACAAAACAACAGCATATATACAATGCAGAATCCTGCTCAAGCCCACAGGTTTTTACAGCCTTGAGCAGGATTCTGTGTTGTATATAGGCTGTTGGTTTGTTGTTTTTTATTGCGACCAATTGGGAAAAATATATCCTAAAGATATTTCGCGCAGGATGCTCGACCATAGTGCGATGGTATGTCCCTTTAAATACTGTACTAGTGAATACACTAATCATAAAAAAAAGAAAATACAATTGCCCCAACTCCTGGCATAGACCCGGGTTCGAGTCCTAATCAGTGAAGTTGTCTTTTCATCCTTTCCTAAAATATTGTATCTTGTAGGATAGGGTTCTTTAATGCTTTAAACAGGATGCAAAGACAAGTGGGTTTGCATCCCTACTTCTTTAATGCAGACTGTTGGCGTCGTTAACGCACAAACTAGTTTAGGCCTATATTAGTCTTTTTTGACATGCCGTTCAATTATAAGAGCAGCATTATAGTTACCAAAATAATAGACTAACACGGTTAACGACACGGTATTGTTACATTCAGTCAATCCTGTGTAAATATTGTAAATTCTTTTTTCCGTGGGATACGGTAATAGAATGGAGAGAATAACGCTTAGTGATATGCTACTGTCGTAATGTTAATATTACATGAAGGCAATAGCTTTTGGTAATTTTTACATCTCTATTTATCAGTACTAGGCTAATTTTATTTAGCTCTGTACGGCCTACGTAATTCCCTGATTCAGTTATCGAAAAGTTCGAGGAAAACTAGATTCAAAACAATTTGGTTCGTGCTCCGTTTTAGCACGTGCAGCCTGTGTACATGTTTCGGGTTAGGTGCAAGAATGGGCTAAACATCGCCCCTTGTGGCCCAATCAATTTGTATACCCCGATTTTGTTGATCACATGTATGTACTTTCACGTGCACGATAAAGTTTATTTTTATTATTATATATAGTTTGGTAGCCAATATCTGATCTTTTTGTTCACGGGCAACTAAACCAGATTTTATTTCTAAAATGGAACCGACTAATCCGTGTATTCAGCTAAATACTGTAATATTTAGGCTGGTATACTACCATATCGTGCTTGCTGGAATGTTAACCTACCTCATCAGTCAAATACCTAATGTAGAGGGTACGCAATGCACATGTATATTCTTATTAGGCCTATAGGATCAAACATGCCAGCAATGTAAACAAGTTTTTCATCATAGCATTTTCCCATGAATCAGAATCGTAACCCAAAACCAGTGAGGGAATCGTCGCGATAATCGAGGAGCAATATCAGATTACGTCGCCTTTACGGGGGCGGACGTGTTTATTAACACTGTTACTTCCGACGAGCAAAACCGGTAACACAAGCAGTAACAATAGTCATTCAAATATAAGAAAACAAAACAACAATAGGAAGAGAAGCTTGCAACGGACCAATGGCATTCCTGCACCACAACTACCACCACGCCCCCCCCCCCCTTCCCCTCACCCCATACCCATGTGTGTTGACTTTACCTGGAGCGTGCGGGGTTGGCGGGAAATCCTCCGTCGTGTCGGGCGTCCGGTGGGTGCGGGGGTCGGGTCTAATCTGTAGCCAACGTCTCCGGTTGGATTTCCTCTGGTGTTAGTAGGCTGGCGAGCGAGTGTGGCTTGTCCCTCGTTCACTCTCTCTCTCCCTCTTTCTTTCTCTCCACACTCTGTCTATCAGCACTTGGGTGGTGCCGTTGGTGAGGCAGCAGTAGCAACAACGAGGCAACAACATCCGCCCAAAGCCTTCATGGCTCCTACGCCCCCGTCTTCGATGATGGAGCCACGAACGCGCTAATTGCCACCGCTTCGACCGACAACCAGGGACAGGCACGTACGAAGCAAACCCGTGAAGCCGAACCCAGCCCCAGCAGCTAGTCTTGCCCTCCTATAATGAATCTATCTATGCTATAGCCTACTACTAAAACATCCTCCCCCTTCCTCTCGACTGAGCTCTCTTATCCATTAGCGCCCCATCCCCCCCCCCCCCCCCAAACTACCATCAGCGATATACTTTCCTGCCCTTATCACCCCTTCCCCTCCACCCCCAATGACGACGTATTGTTTATTAATTATCGATTCGGGGGGCGCGAGTGAACGCGTCCCTCCCACAACCCCACGCTGTCGTAGTGCAACTCAACATGGCGGCGTCTACACGAACGCCGTATAGCGAAGAGCGCGCCGCAGCCATTGGAGGGATCCAACCAATCACGATGGAGCCGTGGTCCCGTGTCTACAGCGGGAACCAATTGGGTTCAGGGTAGGAGGCAAGGAGGACGAGCCGACTTGTTGAACCCCGTTATAACGAAGAAATCATCTAATTCGTCTGCATAGCAGCATCCCAGCCAGCTAAGAGGAGGCTTGCTTGCTCTCGCGCGCACTCTCACTCTGTCTCGCGATCACGAGGAAAGCCTTACTTCCGGTGGCATCACGGCTCTTTCCGCTTCGCCCGCACACGTGACGAAATGGGAAGAGCGTCCGAAACAAGTAACGATACTTCCGGTGTGTTTTCCCCGACATTATGGAGGGAAGGACGAGGAAGAGGCCAATATTATTCTCGTTGAATTCTCGTTGTTTGCATTAAATTCTGGCCCGCTGAAGGGAACAGAGCTGATCATACTGGGGAGAGGCGAAAAGAAAATTTGGGCACATATTTTGCCGGATTTAGGTATTTTTTCTGAAATAACGTAACTGAAATTGTTTTAAAGGAAAACTAGCATTTTAAAATCAATTTGATGAAAAAAATATTATCAATTGCCCCTCCGAAATAAAAAACAATTCTACATCTGTAGATTAACTAAGGGCAAAAAAAAAAGTTCCTTGTTTTACGGGAGTTTATCACTCAAAAGCAACATGCGGGCGGGCGGCTTTTGTTTTTATTTTTTATGCCAAAATTTAGCTTTTACAGGAGAGAAAAAGTTTTTTTTGTTTGATTGACATAAAATTTTATCTAGGCTTACATTTTCCCTTTCTGTTCAAATCAAGCTTTTTTTTTCTGACTGGCTTTGCCAAACTATTGTCAGTATCGCAACCTTTACACAACGGATAGATGTTTCTGTCTATTGTTGGTAAATCTCGTGCACCCTGTTTATATAATAATAATAATAATAATAATAAATTCTCCACCAAAGGTGGTCGGAGACGGCAGGGTAGTGAGCCTCTTACACCGTTTCGGGCGAGGTTTAGGGCAGATCAGGGCAGCGGACGTCAGAGAAAACGTTGGAGGGGTTCCTTCCTAAGCATTCGACGAAAAGATGGGATACAACTAGCATTTACAGTTTCCCTATTAGGAGCATCCCAGACAGGAACTACTCGCACAGAATAAAAATGCCTACGGCAATCTGTGTGACATGCCGGAACAACCACTTTCCAATTATGTCCCCTAGTTACATTTAAGCCAGGAGCAAAATCAAAAAAAGGAAGATCAACATCGATGAGGTTATGCAAAATCCGATAAACCAAAACAAGATCGAACCTCAATCTCCGCAACTCCATAACTCAAGACCCAGTCTCTCGAGGCGTTTCCCGTAAAGAAACTCGCGCAAACCAGGGAGGCACTTAGTGAAGCGTCTCTGAAGAGCCTCCACAGAGTCGAAGTCCTGCAACAAGTATGGGGACCAAACAGGAGTAGCGTACGCCAATACTGGCCGCACAAAAACTTTAAATGCCCTCGCCAAAGTCGTACAACTGCCAGAAGTGAAGCACTTTTTAATTATAGCTGATCGGTGATACGCCAAGGTACATACCTTTCGGCAATGGATGGAAGATTTTAAGTTTCTAGAGAACCAAACTCCCAAGTCTCGTACTTCCTCAATCTGGGGAAGAGGCGTCTGTTTAAGCATGTAATGGGCACAAGGATTCATGTTTCCAACATGGAAAGAATGGCATTTTGAAACTCTAAGGGGAGCTGCCAGCAATCTGATCATTCCCCAACATATCGGATCTGTGTGTCAAGATCCTGGGATTTACTCCCAGTCAGGTTCTCTCCACCAACCTTTAGGTCATCAGGGAATTTGAAGCCAAAAATATTTGGGTTGTCAAAAATTAAATCATTAATGTAGATCACAAACAAGAGAGGCCCCAGAACTGAACCCTGGGGAACTCCACATGGAATAGGAGTTCAAGATGAGAAGCAGTTGTCAATTTGAAGCCGCTGGGACCTGTTTTGAAGGAAGGCTGCAATCTAGTCTTTAATCTTACCGGAAATACCACAACAATCAATCTTAAAGAGAAGCTTACTGTGGATAACCGATTCGAAGGCTTTTTAAAAATCGAAATAAATTGTGTCCAAAGGAATACCAATATCGAGGGCACTCGTCCAGCGATCAAGAACCAAAAATAATTGATTAGTTGTAGATCTACCTGGGAGGACCCCAAATTGGTCCTGCCGAATAATGGAATGTTTCTTAATAAAGGAGACACGCTTATCGCGAATAACCATTTCCATGAGTTTATAGGTGGCACAAGTAAGGGCAATATAGGCCTGTAGTTTGACGGATTAGAGAAAGAGCACTTCTTAAAGACAGGGACCACATTAGCCTGGTTCCAAACAGATGACACACGACCCTGTTCAATAGAAAGTTCAAAAAGTCTAGAAAGTGGGTAACAAACTTCATTTGCAATTTTCATTAGTAAGAAAGCTGCGAAACCGTCAGGGCCACACGATTTACTTGGTTTGCTAAAGCAGCCAGAACGGTAGTACGTGAAAAATCGACTTGAGTGCACAGACTCGCCATCTAATGGAAAATTGGCTGTGGTTCCAATAACTTCATTTTCGAGGATAATATTCGAAGCAAAGGTAAAACTAAGAGCCTCAGCTTTTTCTGTATTCTCAGTGACGTACCTATTTTTTTTTACAAAAAGAGGAGGAAGGGCATCCGTTTTTGTACGATAGTATTTAAAAACAAAAAATAAAAACAAAGTGATAACAAATTTCCATCACGAATCACAGATGATTCTCTCTCACGGCGGTGCCAAGCATCCGTGGATCTGAATACTATTTCCGTGTGCCGAGTTATAATTTGATAAAGTAACTGGGCTGGGATTGCGTCGATTGGCTCTCCAGAACTTAAGCTTTCTAATTCGTAGTTTCTCAATTTGGCGAGGAAAACAAAAATTGGCGCTTAGCTGTTTGTTTCGAAAGGGAAGCCAAGTCTTAAAAAAAAAATTCACGCGCACGATTTTTGGAGATGAGGGCGCTCCTGTAAAACAAAGGATTTTATTTATTTGCCCTAAGGATAAAAAATTCAAGTTAGTGATGAAAATAGGCCTATCCGAAGTGTAATTTAATTATCTTTTATTTAACACTACTCTTGTCTTTGTAGGCAAATTAGATCCGGAGGAATAGATGTACAAACACGCACGCACATTGTTCGTTTTTAACGACGTAGATTCACACGACCTAAACTAACTCATAGCAAAAGGTATACGTTAGTATTTCATGTATTCCACGCATTCTATAGCATTTTTTTGTGCGTGATGTCCTAGTAAAGGTTTCGTATGATGAACTGTTTACTCAAAGTGAACAAAAAATGGTTCGGAATTCTGGCAACTGCATTTCTATAGGATTTTTCGCCGCCACAAAACAATGTTTCAACAACGAAGAAATTTTCGTTTATAGAGCCACATCAATGGCAACTACCAACCCTAAAAAAAAAGATACTATTTCAATGTTTGAATGCCATAAAACGTTGTCGACAATGTCTTGATTGTTCGAATTGTATTTACATAGGAGTGCTGAAAAAATCCCATTCATTGGAATATACAAATGTAAAATTTTCTGAAATTTTCCCTTTTGCCGATAAATGAGGCTACGAATTTCATAATTGCTTAGTTAGTCCAATTCTTTGAGTTGCAAACAACCAGGCCCTAACAAAAGGTAAAAATGTTGGAAAAGATGTGGACAACTATAGTATAAGTCTTATAGTTGTTTGTATGCGTAAAACCTGCCTAGTGAGTATATCTACAGAAGTAATCAAACTCGAACGTTTATTTGGTATAAGAAGAGCCACCAAGTTTCCAAGAATGGTCGGTCTTAGAAAGTAGCGATATCATTCTACCAAGGGAGTGCCGCCAAGTTTAACCCAATGAGACCAGACAACTTGGCATACTGCCACCTTCTTTTAATTTGTTTTATTTTGTTTGAATTCCTAAGCCATTGAATCGCAAACTACTACGGCATAGAGTAGTTTTAAGAAAGTGTTGTTTTTTTTGGTTTTTTTTAACAATGTTAAGAAACTAATCAGACTTAATAGCAATGGTATAGTGTCCGCGGCCTATCTTGAGTTCTCCGCAGAACGAACACAGATAATCGATTGTACGTTTTCAGTAGCAGAGTGCCTTGTTGATATCCAAGATGGTTACAAAAACAATGACGGCTATCTATTAAAGCCTCCCCATCCAGGAAGACGTAGCCGCTCACAACATACTTGCAGGCCTCAAGATACACCGCGCATGCAAGTGAGTTTTAAGCCAAACGACATTGTATGAGAGCGCAGGTATAAATCGATAACTGTTCCCACATAGCGTGAAATGGTAGTTCAGTAGGATTGTTTATTGTGTATTGGCTGGGAGTTTGGGTTCATTGTATCTCCCCAAAACAAAACTTGTTTAGAATTCCCGCCATCTTTTCGCGCTGTTTGAAGTCGCGCTGTCAAACCCTGTGCTCTTTCGGTATACGCTTAGTTCCGCTATCGCCAATCCATCTTGGTGTATTCAGATGTAAATAATAGGTGTAGTGGAACGAGCGAAGCGAGCATAGCGTAGCCTATAACGAACACCAAACTGCGAAATGTTGGTTTGGTGTTTGGTTGGTTGCACATTGTTGCCTGGGTGGAGCCCAAACGAACGGTCGGATTGGAATGAAATTTGCCACATCTCTTGTAATCCCCAAAAGTATTGTTGAGCTCTAATTTGCTATAAATCGATCAATTATTGCGGAAGAAATTACACGTTTTCGAATTTATCGATCTAACACTCACTATAGTAAAGTTAGAATTCTGAATAATTAATGAAGCATAACACCGTCACTGCTGCTGGTCAAGTGAACTTTAAAAAAAAACATGGCAAATTAAAACATTGTTGCTACCTTATAACTAATAACCTTCTTCAACGTAACTCTACGAAATAATAATAATTGATTGTCACCTTTTACCAATATACAGGAGACAGGCATCGTAAAAACAAAAGATTCCGTTAAGGACACACATTAGCTTCATTAGATAAAAGTATGCTTGGAGGAATTCCCTTCAACATGGCACCGAAAGTGGCGTTTACAATAGCGATGAGAATCCCGAAATATGAAACCTGAAGCCGGTGTATCATGGCGAAGAACTTCATGCAAAACGAAGGTACAGCAGACGACGTGTTTATACTACAACACGAAAACAAGAATATGTCTACGGCTAACTGTTTAAAGATTCCTCTTTGCCAGTCGTAAAAGCTAAAAATTAGCCTAATAACGAAAACTATATAGGCCTAAAAGCTAAAAATAAGCCTAAAAACGAAAACTAGGCCTAAAAGCTAAAAATTAGCCTGAAAACGAAGCTTAGGCCTAAAAGCTAAACGCCTTTGACTTACAATTAAGATGGTTACTTCTTTTAGATTATATAATAGTAATTGCTGTTGTTTTGCATGATAGAGGTGTGCGCCTCAATATTTTTGTTGGTGGCGTTGTCAAGTTTTATATTAGCGGCATCATTGTTAACATTTTGAATCTTTTGATTATTGTTAAGAACTATCGTTACTGATGATTGTTTGGCTTCCAGTAAAATGCTTTATTATTAAATGATGAGAAGCGTATGTCTATGACGTCAGAAACGAACGGAAAACTATGGACTATGGAAAACTATGGAAAACTACACAGTAGTATACAAAATGAAGGAAGGCCAAGGCAAGTATCTTTGATTTGATTGAGTTGTTGAGTTTTATTTCAACACAGTTTACAGTTTACAGTTCCCCTCCTATACACCAAGAAAATCTCCCAAAGTCCACTTGATAGGCCTGAAAAAGAAATTTCACTTCGTAAATACTTCTTAGGAAACGACATTTTTTTGTGAATTCTGCATCTGCCTCTCTCACTTGGGGCATTGCAGCCGAAAATATTTCTATTTCCCATTTATAAAAGTCTGTGGGGCGCACGTTAACACTAAGTCCAAGTTAGAAGCCAGAAATTTGCCAGAACCTTCGTTATATCGATCTTTAGACGAAAAAAAATTGTATTTTAAGAATTAAAAAACGACTCACTGGATTTCTTTACTGATTCATAAAAAAAAAAAAAAGAGCAAAATTAGGAAATCGCATTCAGGAAAAAATTATTCCATGAGAAAATAAATTAGTCTTTCAAGCGCTATCATAAACAGAAAAACGTCTCGCCCAATCGGAAATCCTGAATTCCACTCCACCCCTCACTCAAAACGTCAAGTGAAACGGCTTCAAAGAGGCAAGGCTACCAATGAAAAACGATTTTCCCAATTATTTCGGAAAGAAGCCGACATCGTGCCCTCAGCCATATTATCATTATCCGATTTAATCGGACGAAAAACAGGATTAAATTTCATTAAATCGATTGCACGCGCAGAAAGATGTTGATAATCGGTGGGAAGCTTGATAAGAACACCCTCATTATCCTCTATGAAGCGTAATTTGTGACCACTCGACTACTGCGCAAATTAGAAAAAAAAATTATGAAAGGAATTTTAAAATGTGTTGTTAATGAAGTCATCTTAATAAATGACGGTATATAAACCTTTTGTTTCAAAATACAAGGATAATGAATAATAAAATGCGCCCTAATGATGTGTATCATTCTCCAAAAGGCCAGGAATGAATGATAAAACACCTCTGATGGTGTATATCACTCTTTTTTTTTTAATACAAGTATAAAGAATGATAAATCGCCTCCTGGTGGTGTATAGGCTATCACTCATTCTCTAAAAGGCCAGAAAATGAATGATAAAACGTCTCCTGACGGTGTATGTCATTTTTTCTGCAAAAGACCAGGATAAGTAATAGTTATTGCTGGGAAACTCACGGTATACGGAGTTTTACACCACGGCTGCGATGATTGGTCCACCGAGTGTGGGCAAGCCCGTCGAGCGCGCAGCACGATACGGATTTGCCCACTATCGGCGAGCCAATCACCTCAGCCGTGGTGTAATACGCCAAAACCGTGGGTTTCTCACCAATCAATAATTTATACCACGGTTGGAACGTCAAGGAAGCTAACTCGTATTTAATTAAAACATTTTGTTTTTGTGGTTTGTGAAAATTGCTTCTAGAAATACGGTAATCGGTATTTCGATGTGAATGATGGTCATCCCATTTTAGTTTGTGGAGGAGGAGGTGGGTGTTAGTAGACGGAAGAGTCCTTTGATAGTTGAAGTTTGTGGAGGGAGGGGAGGGTGGGAGTTAGACAGACGCGGTGTTTGGCTGGTAAAAGCTCAACTTTCCGAAGCAGAATATTGGGAGCGAATAAACATCGATATGTGAGCCGGCAGGGATAGAAGGACATTCCGGCAAGGGTTAGAACCAACTGTGAAAATTTCTCCATCTAGTTTAGAGCTATTACACGTTGGAATGCTTGCAAGAACATGTCGTGAAATGTTCCTCTGTAAATCCTTTAAGAAGCTCTTCGACTAACTTTACAATCTTCAGCAGACTTCTTCGCTGCGGGGCCATATAAGACGTTCTTCTGTCCGTCGTCATTCGTGTTGCGTCTGAATTGTACCCTTAATTTTACCCTTAATTTCACCGAAAAAATTGTCCGAAAATCCATTGAAAACCAGGCCACAAATAGCCTGGGCTGCAATGGTTCTTTCTACGCTCCTACCGTATTCAGAAAAATTCTCTAAAAAAATTGCCCGGCCGCATATTTAGTCCCAAATTGGGCTTAAATTGACCAAATTTATTAAAAACATTGCCTTGGTTCGCCATATTTCTAAGTGGTTCCTTACCTTTCCTCCTGCACAACGCCTCCTCCCCGAACTCTAGACAGGGTCGTTTACTGCCACGGGAAATCATGCCTATTTTGTAGATACTGTGATGGCTTCTCACGTCTCTTTACTAGGAAAAAAAAACAGTGAAGTACAATTAGATTTAAACCGGTAATTTTTTAGTATAAAATCCAGGATAGCACCACAGTGTCGCAATTAAAGGGTGGTGTAAAGTGTGCGAGGCCTCCGGCCCCCAGCAAACAGGCGTCTTAAAATTCAGGAGTTTTACCCTAGTTTTACCAACAGCAAAAAAATACTGTAAACATGCTACAAAGTTGAAATTTGTTGGGAGGGAGGGGATGGGAGGGAGGGGATGGGGTTCTCTTGAACTCCTCCTTGGAAAAAAATTAATAGCAGGGCAGGTCTTATGGCGTTTCAATAATGAGAGTAGGCATGAAAATACGGCACATGAAAAATATTAATTGCAAATACTAACTAATGCATTCACTAATTCCATGTTCATTATTTTCATATTAGAGTGTTTTGTTGCAGTGTAGCACGTAAACGATTCGAACCAAACGAAAAACGAAAAATCACAACAGATAGAAAATCTGAAATTTCATTCGGTTCAAACATTGTTAAACCAGGCAAGGCATGGTTTTCAGTGTGCCCGGCCCACAATGCAATGCAAGTCATTAATGCCAATCTAGCCGGGAGAACCTTGCAGATATCCAAAAGAGAAAGAAGACAAAATGGCGGCCGCTTGCTCCCTTTCAAGCTAAATCGAGGAAACTTCAACTATCATGGCAGGGAGTGTTTTTGAGGTCTGTACGAATTAAAGAGAATGTCGTGAAATCTTCCAAGGTGGATGGAAGATCACTACGAGACATACTGGAATAATCTATTCTGTCACAGAATCTTGTTCGATTCAACTTAATTTCCATGTTGCGAAACTCTGGTCAAAACGGCGGCGATCTGCTATAATAAAAACGGTGATGGACGATCGGCCATCTGTCCAGCAAACCGTGATCTGCAAAACTATCGGAATTCGAGGACAAAAATCCGGGGAGTGTGCACGTAGCTTGTGTAACGGTTTTTTGTTTTGTTTTCTTTATCTAACCTGAAAATAACAATGAAATGAAATTACTGATTCTTTTTTCAACTCTGGTTGTGGCTCCCTATATAACGTGAAGCCTTGGAGTTTACTGATAGGCATACTCTTCGTGGCAACATCTCAGGGGGGGATGGTGGGGGCATAAACTCCCCCCTTTTGAATTTAGTTTCTTTTAGTCGCAAGAGCTATAGGCAGACAGAGAGTTGATGGCAAGGAACATCTGCCATTGCAAAGTGACTCGCTTGGCCTCCGAAAGGGGTCACCACCGGACCATCCCGGACATCCGGGCCCCTGCCGGCTACGTCACACGCACGCCCGTCATCCTAGTAGAAAAGGGGAGAATAGTCATCGACCGTTGAAAACCCGTCAGTTGTCCTCCCGCCGGTCTTCTGGACCGGGTCCGTGGGATTGAGGTCCATTTCCCTTACGGCCCAAGTTTCCATAGCGACCAATGCAAGAAGCCGAGTTTTAAATTTCAAATGTGCGGCCTCAGCATAGGGGGAGGAGAGGGCGGGGGAGGTTGGGGGAAGGTCGGGCAACATGGCATGGATAGGGGCGGGCCGGAAACGCGCGACGGACGCTGGGAGGGAGACCTTTTTTCAACTGAATAAAAACCAAGAAAGAAGTTGGAAAAAAAATCGGAAATTTCTATTCCATTTCGTCTAAATGCATTCAAGACAAATGACTCGGCTTTTCCATAAACTTTTTCTTCCGTCGCCCATATGGAAGGAACGGCGCATGTTTATGCTACAATAAATCCGAGCGTTCCACTGCCGCCCCCACAAATCACCCGCGTCTTCCTGTCGTCGCCGTTTCCCATTTTCTTTCTTCTTCGACTCCTTTCTGGACATCCTCCTCCTCCTAAGTTCCATCCTCTAGTTTTTCAAACAACCAAACCCCTTCAGGACGAATACCCCTTTATAACGAAGAAAAACGACTTCTTTACCACAAGGTTTTCTTGCCTCTTTGTGGGGGGGGGCCCTACTTTTCCGATTCGAAATGTAAACTTTTAGCTTCAGCATCGGTATAGAAGGAAATAAACATACCTTAGGTTTAAATCAGGAGAAGAAAGGAGTGGTAAGGCATCAACTCTAATGTAATTATCCACTTGGTTACGGGAAGGATCAAGAAACCGACCGACGTATATACGAGACGGCAATGAGATGACCAGGCCTATATGTGACGTCAGAATGACATCTTTTTTACTTAATATTTTGCGTGAGACAAAAAAGTTTTGCATCAATCATGTTAGACCTATACAAACCGCAAAGTGACTCAGATTTCTGTTAGATTTCTTAGTTACAAGTTAAAGATTTGGAAAGGTTGGAGACCACCTCATATAAGCTCTAGGCGGAGCATCAAGTACTACTTCATCTAATCGCACAGCTCAACGACCGGCGCCAGATTCTGGCTAGATATTACGTCTATCCTATATGCAAGTAAAATTTATAACGAAGATTTTGAACTGCAATTTCGATGAAGTTTCTAAGCCTCTATAAATGTACGTAAGGTTCGAATCAAGGTTCGAATCAAGGTTCGAATCAAGCCAATCTGGAATTTAGTTACTCGGATGTACCTATACCAGCCGTCAGCCGAAAAATTTTCCCCAAACAAACAAATGGTGGAAATTATTTACTTACTGACGCGCTGCGAACCAAAGCAAAGGAACTTTTCATTCTGTGCTAGTGTCTGTCTCTGATCTGTACCCGATTCATTTCAGACGCTCTTTCTGTAGATTCTGTGTACTATTGGTAAATTTTATTTTGTTTTATTTCGCATTCTCGTTTCTTTCGGCAAAGTATTCTGCTATTATTTTCTTACCAGTTGTGCCCGTGCGCATGCTGCACACCCCCTCCTCCCCGCCTCCCTCCAGGTGTTTGGTCTTTGGTTTTAAATTTATCAAACCGAAGCCCGAACATGTGAATGGCTCCCACATATGCCCTCTCCCCCACAATTACTTTGACCCCCAATCCCCCCCCTCCAGCCCCCGCCCGGTTTCGCATACGGGTTCCCCCCCCCCCATACACGCTTGTCCGCCTCCCCCTCCCCGAAAACGTCGCCCCGTGACATTCTCCCTTTGGTGCAACCCCGGAAAAGTCGCTGGCGTGTGTTTGACTGAAGGCTAAAAAAAAACCTATCACTGAGAAATCCAGCATTCAGTAAGCAAGTAATCCCATGTTTAAGTTAATCTTTGAAACAATTCACTTCGGTAACGCGCATTGCCCGCCACACACACTTGCCCTGGCACCCTCTCCCGCACCCCCCGAAAACGCACCCCGTGCCATTTCCTCTTTGGTGCAGCCCCGGAAAAGTCGCATGCGTATGTTTGACTGAAGGCTAAAACTAATCCCTGAGAAATCCAACATTCAGTAAACCAGTAACCTTAAGTTCAAAGGGTTTCAAAAGGGTTTCAACGGGTTAATCCTTTGAAACAATTCACCTCGGTGCCGTGCATTGCGACATTGTTGCAAGCAACGATTGTTGCCGCTCACTTAAAAACAATTCAACTCCTTTCTGGAAGTGAACATTTAGGAAATAAATGCGCCTTTCCATCGTATCAGGCTGCCAATTTAAGAACCAATCGTCGTTTGGTTTAAAGTTGTCTGGTTTAGTAGACACGGGTTGTTTTTTTTTTTTTAGCTCCAACGCCGACAATGGCACAGTCCACGAGACTAAAACTTTGTTGGCCGCTTTAGTACAATACCAAACAATACCAAAAAAACGAACCCAAAAACAGTGCGACAGTTCTGGTAAGTGGCGCCATCTCTTCGCAGACTTTGGAAAAAGTGTTATAACCCGAACTTGTAGTCCAAGGCCGTCAATAGACGGCAACATGGCAGGTTTGGTAAGTGGCGCCATCTGTTCGAAGACTTTGGAAAAGTGTTCCAACCCGAATTTGAAGGCAAATCCCGTCAACAGATGGCACTACAGGGTGTGGGTACTAGATTGTACGACGGAATTGCGAGGCCTATGACTTGGCCGCCTGATCCGTATTATATATTCATGCACTTTTTTATTTGTTTGTTTTTTCTTCTTCTTATTTTTGCAATTTTACCTAAACTATTTTTCTTCCTTTTTATTTTTGTTTTATGTTTATAATTATATATATTTTTTTTTTGTTAAATAATATTTCTCATGTAATCCTTATTTTCTGATTGTTGGAAATATCTTTCCTTAGTGTTTGTTTGATTTGCATTTTTTTTCGGCTCTTGTGGTGTGTGGGTTTGTCACTTGTATATTTGTATTATATTTGTCTTGTATTTACTTAATGTAATAATAATAATAAAATATACTCAACAACTCACTTGATTTAAGCTTGTAAGTCTATAAAATTTACAAGTTCAAAACCGGACTTTAAGCTGTAAAATTTGGTAAGAGGATTCTAGGATGGTTGGGCTCTCAGATATGCGCTACTAATAATCAGACATCAAATATACGGAAACTAATCAGAAAGTAATGTATAACAACTAAAATATATGACACGAAAAGCGACACCAAAAAATCACGAGCATGAAATCTTGTCAGCGATGGCTGAAGACGACAGACAAAATTTGAGCGACACGCCAACCGTATATGAGTACTAAATACTTTTTATTAGAAAGATTTTTCATCCAATGGACTCTCCAGTATGCAAATGAAGTGGTTTATTCATTAAAACAACACGTAACATTTGGAACCATGCACCACTGCAGCCGCGGTGTGCTAGTTTCTGAACAAGTTCTCCGTTTCTGTGCAAAACTGAACGTAGATTCGCTTTGGTGAGTGTCAGGTTCAAAAGGTGGTTGTTATAGAGGGAGTGCAGGCAAATGGATGCCATTATTCGTGGCGAATGGGTTCATAATGTGGGGACACGGATCCGCACTCGGCCGCTCGCCCATCATCATCCTATTTATTCCGAACCAATGATAAGCAGGGAAAAGCAAAAAATGCGGGGGTGGATAGCAAGAGAGAGAGAGAAAGAGAGACGCTGCAGTGAGGCGGAGCTAATTGCATCCTCAAATTATTCATCTCGTCGGAACGAGAACCATTCGTGACCTCTGAAGCCAGCCTTACGATGGAAACGAACTATCCAAGATTTAAGGAGATTCTTACGTTGAAAAAATAGGAAGTCAGGTTATTTAGGTAAAACTGATTGTGGATAAGCTCAACATTTAATTTAGGTTGAACTGTAACTGAATAGGGATCCCTGGTAAAGTCGCTATCACACCTGCCTTTCAAGATAGTGTGAGAGAATGCCAGGCTAATTTAGCAGATCTGTTCTGCCTTAATCTCTCGGCCCAGCTACGATCTGAAATTCCCAGGTTCGAATTACGGGTTTATCCCTTAATTTCCTATAACTAGCCTTATTTTTGCTTTCAATTGAGTAAGTTTAATTATAGAAGCATTAAATTGCTTCAAAGGACATAAAGCTTAAAGAAAGAAATTTAAGAAAAAATATGTTCAGGAGGCAGCGGGATTCCATTGCGTTAGTTTGCGTTAGTTTTCGGGAATCCTAAAATCCTTTTAGACCCTTAACAACGAAATGCGAAAGTCGAGGGTCGAGGGAAATTTTCTAGAGAGGAGTTCAGTTCTAAAACGCACAAATTATCAATTTCATAAAAGCACGAGTGACTTTCGGTGTGAGAATTTTGGTTTTTGTTCCACAAAACTATTCATACTGGATTCGACATAATATTTTACTTACAAAGTATTAATAGCCAATATGTTTAACATTTCATTTACAATTTGCGATGTTTAGAATTTACGATGTTTTCTACTACTTGGCGTAGGCGATACTAGCTCCCACATCATTTCGTCGTCCAACCTGTAATTTCGTTTGTTTCATCGTTGGTATAGCATGTTAAGTAGAGATAAACCTCATTTTTAGGCCGCTGATGCACCAAGTTAAACGTATCCAGACACGAAGCATTTTCCTGTTTCCGTAAAAGTCCGACCATTCACGAAAGTGACGTCACTGCCCTGATAGGGGCCTAACTCGATGGAAGCAAACAGCTTGTTCGAGATATACTGTAACGATCTATGGTTTGTTTGTCGATGACCAACCAGTCACCTAAAGCTTCGATTTGTATAATTACTGAAGCTAAAAGGTCCGATGTGGTCCTGGCAGTGTAAGTCGTGGTTTTTTTTTTCAGTGTAAGTCCACACCGACCTTTTTGCTTCAGTAATTATACAAATCGAAGCTTTACTTGTTACTGGTAGGTCATCGACAAAGAAACCAGTGACTAGTAAAGCTTCGATTTGTATATAATTACTGAAGCAAAAAAAGTCTGGTTTTGCCTTTTCAGTTATAATACCGCGAGTGCTTGTATTAAATCGATTATTTGGGTGTTTTAGCACGAAACTCCTTTCCAGTTTTAATTTTCCGAGACCGAAGGTCGAAGGAAATTTGTTGGAAAGGAGTTGAGTGCTAAAACATCCAAATTATACATTTAATACAAGCACGAGTGGAATTCGGTTGAGAATTTTTGTTTTCTTTTTCCTAAACGATTTTCTGAAGGAATTTCGTGTTAGGGATTCGGTTTCGATTTACGATCTCGATTTCGACATACGAAGTAATTTTGATTAACGGTGTTTAGTTTTGTTTATAATGTTTACCTTTTATGTTTTGTTGACGATGTTTAACTCTTATCTGGCGTAGCGTTACCATCCACCATCGCATTTCATTAACCAACCTGTAATTTCGTTCGCTACGGCATTGGCATTTCGTAATAGGCCTAACCTCATTTATGTTGTCGATACGCCAAATGAAAAGTACAAGCAGCTTCGTGCTTCCGGAAAAACCCGACGATTAAGGAAGCTGATGTCATTCCAGCATCTCATTTCATTAACCAACCTGTATTTTCGTTTGCTTTGGCATTGGCATTTCATATTAGGTTTAACTTAATTTTTATGTTGTTGATACGGGAAATTATAAGTGTATCTTAACCGAGAAGTAGCTTTGTGGTGTTTCCGTAAAAACCCGACGATTAACGAAGCTGACGTCATTTCCTAATAAGGGCGCAAAACAAAGCAGCATCCTCTAAGTGAGATATACTGTATAGATCTGTGGTTCGTTTGTCAGCGCGCATTGAGAAAAAGCTTTGATCTGTATAATTACTGAAGGAGGATGTCCGCTGTCGGTTTCGGTTTCGGTGAGCGGGGGTCTTCCCAGTGTAATCCGACCATGGTGCTCATTTAGTGAAAAGAAAACGAAAATTCTCAGTGTAAATTGTGGACTTTCCAGTGTAAGTCGTGGTTTTTTTTCAGTGTAAGCCGAGCAAGGTGGTCGTTTACCGGAAAGAAAACAAAAATTCTCTCTGTACGTTCATTTCTCTTTTGGCAAAATTTGTTGAAATGCATTCATGAATTATTTTTGTCATTGGCCTGCTATGCCAACCTCATTGACTGGGAAACTATATCGTTGTTCTTCCTATTTTTCGTTTCCCTTTATTGGTCTTCCCACTTATTCCTATTTTATTCTTCTTTTTATTGTTTGTCGTCTACGTGTCAATATGCAGAGCGTGGACGCTGGGCATCCGATTACGGAACCAGAGGAAAAACGGATACGGGGCTGAAGGATAAACGGAAAGTTGATATGGAACCCGGGATTTGGACGACGAAAATAATTTTCACCTCACCCTTGTCAGAGAGTGAACAGTGCGTCTCCGGGGTGTGTTTGTATTGCAATTACCCGTGATGGGTTTGTGGGCGTTGGCGCGAGACTGGTTTCAGGACCCCAGGGCGCGAGCTATATTGTCATTAGCTACGATCAATAGTTCACCCTATGCATTCACGAAATGCTACTCGTAGGCAGGTGAAAAATATGACGGGTGGAGGGAAGAGGGAAGGGAGAGGTGCGTTTTAGAGAAAAGGATGAACGCGCATCGCTTTGATTCCATTTGCCGATGTGGGGGTGGAGGGTGGGGGGGACAATCAAGTCAACGGCTTTTGTTTGCTACAGATTATGACAGTGAGTGCGTGCAAATATAATTTAACTATTACGGGCCCATTATCATATAATGGGAAAAAATGGCTGCCGTATATTAGATATTTCCACAACCATATAAAGAGCTGAAGCTCGATTTACTGCAGGCTTGATATTTAAAGTATTAAAATGTTTAAAGTCAAAAAGTGCCTTTCTATACTCTAAGCGCCAAATATGGCAACTTAAAACAAAATGCAATACAAGAAGACTAAGTTTACTGATACCATTATGAAAGAGAGGGGGGGCGGGAGTGAATGAGACTTTATGGCACGTTGACAGTTAAGCCACTAGCACAAATGCACTGTGACTGAGGTTGGCGCTAGTTAGGTCACTAGAGCCAACCACAGTCACAGTGTAATAGCCCAGTTGCCACTGCGCCACACATTACAGAGATCTTAAACAAACCGCAAATCTACAACTTGTCATACGTCTGTAGGCTACCTCCTGCAAAAACTTAAAAATCGTGGACAGTAGGTCAATCTCATCACCCAATTCACGCACTATTTCTTGTGGAGGATGAAACTCCGACGAAGAACACGAAGATAGTGGCATTCCACAAGTACATGATGAACCGTAAGTGGCCGGTGACACCAACCACATTCAGGAAGGATTTCCCTTCCCTCAAAGGAAATAATGTGCTAGGTTGATGTGATTAACACGTAAACTGACCAACACCATCTCTTCTTGGCGACTGCGACGACAAGCCGAGTGCCAGAAGAGGACAAATGATGAGCTAGTTATAAACGACTTAAAACTATTTGCAACGAGTGATTGCTTACCGCTGCCCAGCGGCGTAGCTACAGGGTTGCAAGGGTGGCAGAATGCCATCGGCACCCAGCTTCAGCCACCCCTCCCCCCCCCCCCCCGAAAGAAAAAAATATTTAGATTTAAAAAAAAAGGCTTTTTTGTAGTACACTAGTTATTTAATTTAGTATAAACTGTATTTTAAAAATGAATTTCGAGCATACTCGTCTACACATCCCCCTGTTATTAAAAACATGGTGGACCATAAAAAAAGCACAAGCTGACAAATTTCTCTAAATCCAAATTTTTTTCTATTTTTTATTTTTTTTATTTAGAAAAGTGAAAATAGGGACCACTTTACTGCTGTAAAAAAAAGTGTTCGTTATAAATAAAAATTAGAAAAACATGAATTTAAATATTTTTCAGCTAGTGCGTTATTTTTAGCCATCCTGTATATTAAGGAGGGGAGCCCCAAGGGCTAATTCGCTACCGGCCACACCTAACGTACCTAAGCCACTGCCGCTGCCCCTTGGCTGGCTCCCCTGCAGTCCAAGTTGTTTGCCCATACCTTCCGTGTTTACAACACGATTTCAGTTCTGTTTCCTTTGTTAAACATGTGTTATCATCCCAAACAACTTCGAACTTATTTTTGATGACCTTGAAAACTACCTCCAAGGTCAGTTTAGGAACCATCATCGGATTCGCCTAGGTGATTTCCAGTATGGGTACGTTGTAATTACCAAATTACATCCAGTACACAGCACTTTATTTTGGGTGGACGGGACTTCTGAGACATACTGTATAATGAATTTAAATGAAAATTCAAAAGCCACTATTTACAATATTAGCTAATGCGTTTTACTAGTTTTAATATATTTAGCTACAATTTTATAGTTACATGTGGTCATTTCTATGGTTTATTTATATTTTACAATTAGTTGCATGAATTAACTCATTTTTTTACGAATGAAGGAGACGAAGTTGGGTAATACAGGTGCCCTAACATGGATTGCACCTTCGATTTTTTTTTTAACATTTCAACGTGCAAAAAAGATGGGTGGTAAAAATCAGTAGATAATAACAATTATTTACTGAAGTGAAGCGAAGTTTATTGCTCCAAGTAGTCAAAACGCAGTGCAAAAAAAAAATTATTGGTAAACCTATAATACAAGATTTCAGAAAACCACTGACACGAAGGTCACGTTTGAGAAAAACTCGAGCGTGGGGCAAAACAACAAAACTGAATTACGTATAAGCAAAATGTATTAAAATATATACTGTGAAAAAGTATAACCAGGGGCTTGAAACTCTATCAGCTTCTAAAGTCGCAACGTGACTTCACAGAAGGGTTACTAGCGCACTTCTTGACAAGGACTGCAGAAGCACAGACAACATGGCGGTGGAAATCATAACTTAAGCCGACCCACATTGGAGTTCAAAGATGCTGGCAAATAAACATTTCGCTGTCGCAAACTGCTAAAACAATTCGTGATATTTATACTAACAGCATATGGCAACTGTTAGCTAACAAACACAATTTACTTTCGCGAAATTAGCTCTCCCTCGCTCTCCGTATTGTTGTTTGCCGGCCATTTTTAAGCTGCGTGATTGCAACATACAGTGGCTTAATGGGACCATACTTGGGACACCCAAAACATTTATGAAATCGGAACAAGATGGCCACTGGCGCGGGCGCAGTTTACCACATATCGTCCTATAGGTTGTAGCGTGTCTTATCCGCGGTGTTGGAACGCCGAAGTTTCGGTTTCGTGAAAGTTTTGTGTATGTAGGAAAAAAAAGTTGTGTTTGTCTGAATGAGTCACCGTAGTAAAAACATCCCTTTCCTTCTGTTTGACGCTGCTGTTTGTCCCAGCATCCCACTTGTACCCCTAGTTGGTGATGATGTCATTAAATAACACAACTGATTGTTGCTGTCGGTAGGAGAGAAGGTGGCCCGCCAGCGACTTGTATGCGTAGTACTCTATTGTGCTCTACACTGTGCTCTATATGGTGTTCTGTTGTGCTTTTCTGTTGCGCTTTTCTGTTGTGCTCCATTATGCTCCGGTTGCGTGGTTTTTTTGGTACTGTGGAGACTATGGTTGTTGGTTGTTTGTTGTTTATCTTCAGGTTAGGTTTGGGGCGCATGGCATTTGGCCGGGGCCTCAATAAAATTGCATTATGCTCCTCACGTAACGAAGTTAGTAGATTGCTCTAAGCAAAACAAAAACGGACCCAGTCAATGGTGACAACGTGGTCATAAAACAAACAATTGCTTCTGCATTGCACTATATAGACTCTATATATACAGATGTATATATATATCCCAGAAGAAGAATATTCAATTCTTGAAACAGTGGCATCGAGCGTGATCTACTGTGGCACGTGGTTAAAACCTTAACAATTGTTTTGCATAGAAAGTGCTCCTTAGACATATTTTTTATTTCCTAATAAACAAATAGGCCTATCCGTTCTCGCAATTCTTTTCAGGGAAACTCACAAGCCGGGAAGGATGAAGAGGAAGATTTGAACAGACTGGTCATATTCCTGTAGGAAGGGGGATGGCTTGGCGAACACTGTTTCCGGTTGTCGGGGGTTCCTTATTCCTCCTGTTTTTCTCCCTGCACTCCCGAATTAGGAACGCTCGTTGCTTCGTGGCAGGCGCGTCCTCGGGCAATTAGGCGCGGGGTCGGTGGCGAGAGCGTCTCTCTGCCGTCATTGGCTAATCGGAACTCAGCCGACCGTGCATTGGGATCATGACAGGAACGCCATGGCCTTCTAGCCCCAAAATTGCCCTCCCTTTCCTCAAGGATGACAATTTTCTATAAAATTCGCTAGTCGCTCAACAAAACCTCCAACAAAACCATCCTGGAAATTCGCCGCTGTTGAACTGTTACGGAAATAATTGACATGGAAATGCAAAGCAAATACAAAAAAAGCAAAATTGAGCCTCAAAAGATATAATAAGTTACGCGTGAAGTCACGTGAATTCCCCAATGTAAATAAATAAAGCCCGTGTATTCAGTCAATAGCGAATTCACAATTTTTTGTTACATTAACAAAAGCAAAAAACGCAGCATGAGAAAACGTCGTGAGCTGTGCCGATAGATGGGAAAAAACACGGATAAAATGCTATAAAAAAATGCAAACTGCAAAATGAACAAATGCTAAAAAAAGAAAAGAAAAAAAGATATCAATCATGTTCAAAATGAATCACTAAATCGATTACCAAATTGACAAAAATTAGCGCAGTTCGTGAAACAAAAATGCAAAACGAAAAATTCGGCAGAGCTATAACACGCAACCAAGAGGAATCAGCAACCAGTCAGAAACGTCACAATCTCTTTTAAACGTCTTTCTCAATCAATCGGAGCTTCAGTTCTTTATTAAATTAACTGAACAAAAAACGGCTTCGCCGTTTAGAAAAAAAGCATTAGAGCTCGTATCCCCATCCTCACAGCTGTCAAGGTACACGAATAAAAACGGATTAGAGTTCACTCGAACGCAACGAACTATAATTTGAACTCCAATTCCAGGTAACAAGGATTCGTTTTACGCAATGGTTATGCCAGAAAGTGAACACCATTTGTATTTGAAATGTTTAATTTTTGCGTGTGTGTGTGTGCATGCACTTAATTTGTGTATTATACAGGCTTTTTTTTTTAATTTGTCTGCGTTTTACATTTCAAGTCTGATTATTGTGAGTGGCTATATGTGTCGGTCGTGCTAATGTTGCATTATGGAAGATGACGCATCAGCTGAGCGGAATCCGTTAAACAGTTTATCACAAATAAATTTCGAATATTTACTCCAAAATTATTAACTTTTGAAAAAAAAAAAAGTCGAAATCTTGCATTGAAAAAATTACCAAGCGTCAATTTGGTTAAAAACTTTTGCGTTAGTATAAAGCTACACAGTAAGCAAATTTAACTGAACAGGTAGAATTTCAGCTACCGTTTAAATCAAGAACTTGAGATGCCTCATTTGGGCTAGCAAACGACATTTAAGACCAATTACGCGCACTGGAGGGGGTGAAGTTTCCCCTGCCCTTTTCGCAAAATGCCCTTTTTATCTATGAAAAAAGGGCTATTTTATGCCGAGACTTCCTGGTTAAAGAAATACAAATGCAAACCTATTTAAAAGGATATACCTTCTCACTAATTTCCAGCATCCTGCTTGAAATAGCTTTTGCTACAAGTTTGAGTGAATGTATCACTCCGTTTGTCAAAAGGGGAAAAATAGGAAAACGAGTACCATTTCCACACGTCTGAACTAATGTTGGAAAACTGAACCATACAGGAAAGCCAACTGGTAGGAATGTACCTTTAAGTCCAAAGGGCAACGTAAATAGGTTTGCATCTGTATTTACTTAACCTTCCTTCAGCCCATTTGGCTTTCCGTCCCGTTTAACACTTTCTGGTGCGTGGTGCCTCAGAAAGGATCAATAAGGCCTGAAAAAAAACCCTAAAGACTCCCAGAAGGGCAAAAAAAAAACAAGGAGCAGAAAAGAGGGATAAACTAAAGCAAAACATAGTCCCCCAGAAAAAAATACGCACCAAGACGTACTGTGTCCTTTTCCTAAAGGTTGTCTCAGGCCACGTTTACGCAACCACTCGCTTTTGCATTCTCGCAGCTAGAAGCTAGAAATCACCTCAAATTCCAACATGGCGGCGGTTTTATATCTGCCGCCTCGCAACGAAAACAGCAAATAACGTGAGTTCAGAATCGTTGGGGAAAATTGTTTCGTCATGAGGAATTCTTTATATTATTGGCACGGATTATAAGACTGCAAGTATTTACTCAAACGATGTCGGATTTAGCTAATCCATTTAGCGTTGTTACCATGGCAATGTCACATTTGCCATCGCGATTGAGTTCTAGCTGCCAGAATGCAAAGGCGAGTCGCTGCATAAACGCGCCCTCAGCCGGGGCTGTGCTCGCTTTACTGACCAGGAGCGGCATGAGGAGCCGTCCTCAATACTATTGTATCCTTTTTTCCGCCGTTCGTATTGAGTCCTGGCCCCATACGGCCAGTCGTCGAACTAGTGTCCGTTTTTACTTTTGCGGAAAACGATCGTTAAAAATTACGCTGTGTAGATAAATATGTGTGAAAAATATCCCTTGTCCAAGC
>JAHWFP010068976.1:3050-27458 GCA_023313725.1 Lithobius niger | reverse complement strand
CCATTATACGAATTTCCTGGTAGACGATTTTCCATTATACGAATTTCGTGTTAGACGACTTTCCGTTATACTGTTACACGGTATTACGTTCTTCCAATTATGCGATTTTCCAGTTGGACGATTATCCTTTGCCCCGGCCCGAGCTCATTCTGGCCTTTTCAGAAAGTTTGTAAGTACAATCGTGGCTAGGTTTTGTCGAAATATGGTCACGCTCTTGATCGTAACGAGTGTGTCAGGTAGAGAGTTCCACACCCGAACGACTCTAACAGCAAAAGAAACTACGTCTTGACTCAGTAAGAAAATCCGGGCAAACGAGTTTAAGAGAGTGTCTTGTAGTGAGTAATGCCGGACTGGGATCAAAAAATGGCAGATTAATGCCCGCATGGCATATTTACTTATTTTCCTTATTTACTTATTTTATGAATTTTTTTGATTTGGTAAATATTTTAAACTAATATTTTACTCGGTTTTTTGTATAGTGTTATACAGTTTTCACTTTCTCATTTTACATTTGTGTTTTTTTTTTTTTTTTGTACATCGCTTCTCTCGGGCTCAGAGAGCCGCCATGTCTTCTTTTTGTGACTTTATTCATTTGAAAGCTGAAAATAAATCCCTTTAAATTTCATTTTATTTCATTGCTAACAAAGTGTGTTAACTAATGTATGTAAGTATGCGTACGTATATTTGTTATTAAGAACAAACATTTTATAAAAAAAAAATCAATCAGAGAACATCTAAAAAATGTAGGAGGTATTTAAACTGTAGTTAGGTTGATAGCACAAATTGATAACAACAGCACCTAGTGACAGGAAATGGTAGTAAAAATAGCAGAGTTCACACAAGGTGCTTGAAATTCTTGAAATTGCTTGAATGAAAGAAAAAACTCAAGGTCTTGAATTCCTTGAAACTGTTAGCTACGTCCTTGAATTTAATTTTCTTGCCGTTAATTAAAATGATGCTCTTTTTTTGAGCAAGATAAAGGCAAACTTGCCATTTGTTTTAAATAACTAGAACGCTTGTTTACTAGGCTGTTTCTAGGAAAACGAAAAGCCAGGAAAATAAGCCAAAGGAAAAACCCTACCTGGGGAAACACCTTACCCTGCGTGGTGAAATTCGAGCCAAGGCAACTGCATCTAATTTTTAACAACAGCAAAAACACAGAAAAAAAGTGTGCATGTGTGAACTCCTCCTATAAAAGCCTCATGAGACGAGCAATGGCGTCTTTTCTTCTCTAGCAACCGTCGCTCCTGGTTCTCCCCGTTTCACTCTCCTGTCGTCGGCCAAACTGCTCCTTGCCATACACCATGGCACTGACCAAGAGAAATCTAAAGGATGCGTCGTTGTGTACACTTTCCTGTCGTTGGCCCGTCGTCCCTGATTGCTGCCCTGGTGGGGTTTTTTCGTCCGCCTATCGTCCTGTCGCTGACCTCTCATCAGTCATCAGCCAATCGGTCACTGCTCGCCTGTTATTCTGCCGGCGTCTGTCGGCACAACTTTCAACACGGCGGCTACGTTTCCGGTCCCTTGCGGTCAGCCGGTGAGCCCCATCCCGGACCTTCACCTTCTTTAAACCGAGTTTCTTCGGGCTGGGCCTACGCAATACGAAAACCGATAGGCAGCTTCAGGCTGTCTCCGCTGTCGCTCCGCTGGACCTATCATCCTGCTCTCCTCACCGATCACGCAGTCCTTCGACTCCTGCTCCTCGAATGCTGAACCACTTGCCAGGGATCAGGTTCATCATTTAATGGACAAGGCTGTTCGTTCCTTTCTCCACATCGTTGCCGCTCTCCACCTCATCGATGCCAGAGCCTTCGCTCGGCAAGTCTAACACTCAGGATTGGGTTGCTTCGACATCCGCAAAAGAAACTCTTCGCAAGCACCATCCTTATCTTTCTCAGTAACGCATCCACACACCTTTGGGCAGGCACTCTTGTGCGCTGAGTACACATTCTGCTTTTTCGTCAGCCTGCAAACCCACCGTCTCAATTACCGTCCGCTGCTCGCTCTTTCCGTCCTATCATTTTCTGCAGCAACAGCAACCTGGATTATGCATCCACCGCTGCTAGACGTTTGCATCACCATCTCCCTGCCTTTACACTGTCCTCTGCCATCCCATCGAAGGAGGATGCTGAGGCTTCAGGCATCCTTCTGTCTGACCTACTCAAGACTGTTGTAGACATCATCCCAGGCTGCTTCCTTTTCAAGCCTTCGTTTTTCGGCACAAACTCCGCCAGGAACCGAGGCCTGATGACAGGCTCTAGCTTCGAGATACGTGACCACCATCCGCAGCCTCGCTCAGTTCTAGAACAATCAACCACACATCTCATGATCTCTTTTTCCCTAGGTGCCCACAGGAATAGTCGCGCCTTGGCGTTTCCCTGCTCCTCCTGTCGTTCTGGCTCAGCGTTCTGCCTCGGCTTTCTAGTGTCGTCAAGAATTTCTTCTGCAGGCTCTTAGTGGTGTAAGGGTTGGATTGGTACTCATTCTCCATCACGCTGATCGTATGTCGACATAGGTTCAGTCTTGTGTAGGAAATATAGATCAAGAATGATACTGTCACCGGCATCATTTAACACAAGAAAGTGAGGGTCATGCAGCAGTACTTGCCCCACCTGATCTTCACTCGCAGTATTCCTTCAAAAGTCTGCTATACTTCCCCAGTTTATGATTTAAGATGTACGTACGTAGAATCTATACCTTGATGCGTGCAAACGGTATTCAAACATTGGTTTTACCAGTGTTTTTTTTTTTCTTTGGAAGGCTACTTTAAAAAACCGGCCATTTAAAAGAGGAACCAACACTTTTTTGGGAGACTTATGGGGAAACTAAAACAAAAAATTGTGAGAGAAAACGTTTCAAACTGCCCCCCCCCCCCCCCCCCCCCCCCCCCTCCACCGCTGACAATTTCTGACCGATCCCTGACAATAACTGCGATAATCCAGTCAATCAACACGTGGATTTTCGACAGCCCGTGAACCTGATACCTACATTGTGCAACATACATTAAGTTAAACGAGGGACTGGTAAAGTAATCTTGCTACTGTTAGACATCGTACCATACAGTAGTGATCAGTGTCAGATATTGTATCACTAAGCATCAACCCACTGTTGGTGGAGTTAGGGCTGCTACCAAAACGCAGATTTGGGATCATCCAAATTGACAATACGTCCATGGTAATCAAGGTGTAAACACCAAGGTGTAAACGTCAAGGCCCTCAAGGTGTAAACAAAACCTCCGATTACCAGGAACAAGACAGCAATAGCAATCGATGATTTCTGGTTAAGAAATACCTTTTAACTAGATTAAAAACAAAGCTTTTATGTTAACTTGGAGGAGATTAGACAAAGTTACAGCTGGCACAAGATATAAACGCAGGCTGATTCATGGCTAAATAAAGACGCCAGATTTGCCGAGTAAATAGTTTTGAATAATGTTCAGTTTGTTAATGGCCAATGGTGAGTAGATGAGCTGGAGCAACTTCGGCTTCTCACGCCATAAAACATTTGCTAACTTAATTCCACCGAGTGATAAATAGTTCAAAGTTTGAATGAAAAATACGGATGCAAACTTATTTGCGTTGCCTTTTGGACTTAAAGATTGCTGAGTAAGGAATTGAATCCACGACCTTTGAAACCAAGAGCCGAATTCCTACCATTAAGCCATACTGACACGGCCTATAGGGCAGTGACACAACGTAGTATTATTGTGTATAACTCTATGCTGGAGCTGCAACCCACTCTATGGGTTAGCTGCAAGGGGCACTGCAGAGAGAAACAGAAGGGCGTCATACTGAAGCCGATGCTGTGAAGAAAGATTTCTTAGACCTACAACGCGTGATTTTTGTTGTTGGAGAAAACAACGTTATTTTAAGCCTAAGAAATCCGCTCTTCCGTTGTTTTTCCCTCCATTTTTATGTAGTGCACCTTGTAGTTATGCCCTCCAAAACCCACACTGGTGCCAATATGGCGGCAAATGTAACTGCTCTATAGGGCAGTGACACAACTTTGTATTATTGTATATAACTCTATGCTGAAGCCAGTAATTAGGATAGCTGCAAGGGTCACTGGAGGGGGTAAAAGAAGGGCGTCTTACTGAAGACAATGCTGTTAAGAGTGGATTTCTCAGGCCTATAATGCGCGAATTTTGTCGCTTTGTTGGCAGTTGCTGCCAGTTTTAAGCAAGTGGAATATTTATTTTCCAATTACAACCTAGCAGCATAAGGGATTGGAGAAAACAACGTTTTTTTTAAGTCTATGAAAACCGCTCTCAAAGCACTGCCTTGACCAGAAGTGCCGTTGTTTAACCCTCCATTTTAATCTAGTGCCCCTTGCAGCTATCTCTCTTGTAGCCAATATGACGTCACATGACGCAGCTCTATTGTACTGCATCCGTATTCCATCCTGTTTAGTTAAAGGGATATTCCTACCAGCGCCATTTTTCTCGATCCACCACATCAAGTACGGCCACAAAAGTGTATTTCCTTACGGTCAGTCAATCCCTTGGTAAAAATCCGTTTTAAAACGTGGCGTCTAGGAGATTTTCTGTTGAATAATTGTTAACTTTATTTACTGCGTCCCGCAGTATATAATGCTTTGCGCGCTTACAATAATCATGACGTTTCATCTCTGTGTGTGCACGTATTAATTTTCTAATAATTACCATGCGATCAAAAATATAAAGATAGATCGCCCGAAGCAAAATTATGAGACACTAGCCTAGAAAATTATAAATTGTGATGTTAAAATACGAGAATCATTCCGGTTTGTGACGACACAATCTTTAACTTGATGCTGTTTCGTGTACTATTCCCAACCGAGACAGCAGCTACGTTCCTTGCTGCGACCACCTCCAGCCGACCTTGAAGCTGGTAAATGCCCGGATTGCGATCTCCGCGTGGCTGTTATAAGGCACGCCGAATGTTATAAGGCAGGCCGGGTGTCCCTTTAAATGAAACTAAACTTGCCAACTAGGGTACGTCAATATTTGTAAAGGTATTCGGTATTTATGGAGTTTAAGCGAACCACGATAAATCGATCAATTTTGGTACGTACCGACCTAAATCTTCATCCTCTTCTCATTTCACGTTACAAAAATGGGGGGGGGGGGAATGTTTTTTTGGTTATGTAAACACGTTTTTTAGCTCACCAAACACGTTTTTAAACCACGTAACACGGTGGGCCCGGCCGTGTAAAGCGGCGGCCATGTTCCGGGATTCAGTGTAGCACGAAAAGTTGGCATCGCGAAAACGGAAAGTAACGTTCCAAACTATGCTGTCTTCGTTTTTTGTTGTTATTTTTTTAGGTTAGGTTTGTTAGGTTAGGTTGGTTAGGTTAGGTAATTTTCGTCTCCTTTCATTGCGATGCAAATCAGGTTTTCTCGTTACTCTGTCTCCTGCGATATGGCCGGCGCTTCAACACGATCGTAACTATCGTTTTACGTGTTTTCAATGTTTTTTTTACACCTTAAAACACGTTTTCCCCCGGTTTTTTAATGTGATTTGGCAAGAGCATGATGATACGCGTCAATTAGTTAAAAAAAATTGAGTGATTTGGAGTGGTTAGCTTAAACTCCATAATTACCAGGTATTCTTTATTTACTTTGTGTATAGATTTTAAATTTCATATATTTAAAAATTCATTATCACTACGCAAGTATTGTCGTGGTACATCCATATAATTCTTTTCTCCACAGTAGAAGGAAGTTGTAAGGACCGGGAAGTCTGTGTTTCTGCTTCATGACGGTAACAAAAATGCATCAATTGCTTTTTCTGTGTAAGGAAGAACGTAGGGCGATAAATTCTTTCCTTTCATTAATGCAATGAATATGGTTATGAGTAGCTTGAGCCCTGGATAAAGCGGAGCAATAAAGACAGACGATCGACCCAGACAACGCACCCAGTGCTGCGCCCACGGGAGGGCAATCCAAGACTCGAAGTTAAGAATAAAATATGGTAAAAGAAACAAATAATAAGGCATCTATAATTGCACTTAAAAAAATTCTGAAAATTGTCCGATCCTTTTACACGTTTCAAGGCACTAAATTGCTGAAAATGAATTGTTTTACAGGACTTCAAGAGACTTCCTACGGACATTATTGAAGTTAACTACACCTGTGTCCTACCTGTGTCCTACTGTTGAATTTTCGGCGACTTTTCTTTCGTCTTCCTCGGAACTTTCGTGTGCAAAAAAAATGCGAAAAGTCACATCACCGCTTCATTTAAAAACCGTTCTTCCGTTCTTCCGTTTCTATGGCCGAGTGAATTTCGGTCGAATGGAGCCCTGGTCACGGTTGTGACCTTAATAACGGGTTCAGTGAGTTATCTTTATGCCAGTTGAGGATGTGGCCATAGCGACTAAGGCGCAATGCAAGTGATCTGGGGGCGAACTGGGTAGCTGGTTCGAATCCGGGTCATGCCACTCCGACGAAACGTAAGTGCATAAAGGTGGCTTACTGAACTACGTTATTTCTAGGGTATGATTTTCACTGTTGGCTTAATTTCCAATTTTCCTTAGTATTATTTCCAGCGATTTATGTCTATTTATTTCTTCCGTTTCACCGCAGTGATGTGACTTTTCATATTTTTTTTTTGCACACGAAAGTTCTGAGGAAGACGAAAGAAATGTCGCCGAAAATTCAACAAGAACAACAGTAGACCAACAATTTGTGTCCTCCTAAGGTGGATTTGTGTAGTTAACTTCAATAATCCTATTTTCTTATTTTTTATAGAATCAGGAGTAAAGTTTATATTTGGGAGGGCGGGGAAGGGGAGTGGGTGTAAACCCTTTTCGCCGAAAATTGATCCCCTGCTTAAAATTCGGCGAAATGTTTCCTTATATCTAACAATCTTTTTCGACGTAACTCAAAGAAATCATAACATTTGTTTATCGCATTTTAACAACTAAGAAACAGACAATCGTAAAAAAAAAAAATCATCGCTGACTTTTTTTTCCTCAAGGTGCCTGCCTCGCTCGAGCTGCAGCGCCCGCTGCGGTGGAGCTTGGAACTTCAGAAAACACAACTGATCACAAATTCCTTCAAGTAGGAATGCCTCTTTAATAAGAAGAGGGGCTAATAATTAAAAAAAAAAATTAAGAATAACTTTCTCGCCGAATTTTAAGAAGGGCTTAGTTTTCGTCGAAACGAGAACATTTTCGGCGAAGTGGGATTAGGCGAAACGGTTAACCACACGGGGAGGAGCCACTTATCACTACTATTGTCCTCGTAACGTGGGGCATGTTTTTCGACGTAATTCTACGAAATTTGTTTATCGCATTTTAACCACTGTAAGGAGGAGACAATCGTAAAAAAACCAAAATGATTATGTTAACGACACACATTAGCTTCTTTTGAAAAAGAATACTGGAAGAAATTCCCTTCAATGTGATGACCAAAGTGGCGTTTGTACTAGCGACTGGAATTCTACATTCGAATCATCAAATTGCCGTAGCATGACGAGGCGGTGCATATAAAACGGAAGTATTCAGAAGACGTTGTGTTTATACCACAACACGAAACAATAACATAGCTGCGTCTAATATTTTCATTCCCGGTTGCTACGGTACTTGAACTCTCAACCCCGTGTTGCATGAATAAATAGGCCTACTCTCTAATGCTATTCTCTGCAGTTGCAGTGCACTAATCCTGCGCTTACAAAATTAAAACAGCAGCTAAAAATTAGGCCTAATGGTTCTACCTAACACGCAAGCTAATGTTTTTTAATCTGCTGTTGTGATGGTTAGTACTTTTAAATTCGCGATCGCTGTTGCAGGTGTGCACTTTACCATTGTCGTCTTTTGACCGACAGTGATAGAGGTATCCGCTCACCATTTTCGTCGGAAGTGACGTGCTTTCATACCAGTGACACCTTTGGAATCTTCATTTTTGCTAGAAACTATCAGTAATATCGTTACTGATGACTGTTTGGCTTGCAGTTAAATACTTTATTATTAATATTTTCATTTATGAAAGATGCTTTTCAAACAATTAGAAAAAAAATTAAGATTATGGGATGCGGAAATTGGCTCAAAATGACGAAACAGAAACTAAATGTGGGAGCTAATGAAAACCTGTTAAAATTAATATGATGTGTAGTTTAGGCCTACTTAAAAAAAGGTAAAATGTGAAAAATAACGGCATAGACTCTTCAAACCAAAACACAAATAGCCCAAACTTAGCCAAATGAATATTGCATCCAGATTTTGAAGGAGCATCAACTTGTGTGGTAAAGTCACATTAAATTGGCTTGAATATAAATTTAAAATAAATTTCTGTTCTCTCTGAAACATTTGGCGCAAATGTTGTTTCCTAGTTAATGTGATCAGAACTTTTGAGAATTTTTAAAGACTTCTTTCCTCCTGTGACTCCTATTTCCTCCAGCATCTTTGAACATTCCAGACTACGCCGTAAACCCCTGCACTTAGTTTTTTTTGCGAATAAATTTGTGAACACATATTTGTTAAAAAACCTCTTTCGCCAGCTACGAAACACAAATGCCGCCGACGTGTTTATTTTATGGCCTAAGAATTCAATCTGATATTCCTTAACAGCTGTTCGTGGCGCATTCTTCACATCAAGATGTGATGCTTCGTTCGTATAATCGAGCCAATGTGACGTCATAATTTCCAAGAAATCGTCCTAGTCAAAAATTAAACGAATGAAGAACGAGTAGACGCGTGGGCGGGGAAGGAATTTGCGTCGTTCCTTGCGAGTTGTTGCTTTTCTTTAAAAGAATAACAAATTAAAGGATTCATGAAAAATAAACACTTTGGTTTTTTCTCGTTGTTGCCATGAGTTGGAAAGTTAATCTTGGCTGGTTCATGCTGAGTTACGGTTTTTATTGTTTACTTTTTGAATCTGTGTTAAATCGTCATGCCCCAGCATGCACCGACCCCCGGAAAGGGCAGCGGCAACTTTTAATAAAAGGGCACAGTTAGAGGACGTATTTTCTGGCGATATTTTCTTTGCTCTCTTTTTTTTTTTGGTAGGCGGACGCATAGGTATTGGACAATTAGGCAAAGGCAAAGACAAAGGCAAACCCAATTTAGGCACTGGACAAATAGGCACTCGGACAAATAGGCACCCGGACATATAGACACTGGTCAAATAGGCACCAAGTTAAAAAAAAAATTTAATTGGGATTGATTGCCCTCAAATTAGGGAAGGGGGAGAAAAAAGTTTGCTATAAAATGTTCGTAGCGTTCAAAACTGCTAAGGGTTGTTGACATCTTTATTACATTAGCATCTCTGATGTTATGTGTTAGCTGCAGCGAGCGCGGTAGCGCGAGCAAGGCAGCGTAATTTGCAACAGTAATTCACCACAAGAAATTTCGGGGTGGGGGATGTAAAAATCTCCCCCTTCCCCCCAACGGTCCATACGAATAAGTGTCCCAGATTTAAAACAAACGATAAAAAAATTTGAGGGAAATCCATCCCAATTAAAAAAGAAAATAAAAATAAAAACTTGGTGCCTAATATGTCCGAGTGCCTATTTGTTCAGTGCCTAAATTAGGGTGTCTATGTGTCCGGTGCATGTGTCCTACATCCCTAGCCTATTCTTAGTCTTATTTTAAGCCCTTCCTCCCCTCCCCATATTATCGGCCCTGTTCTTATTGGTTATCAGCGTATTTTTAAAAGGGTATTTTACAGTTTGCTGTCCTACCTTTTAACTGAGCTGAATTCTCCTGTTTTGAGTGATACTATATCAAGGTGATCCATAACTCTTTTCTATCCAGGACCTTGACCAAGCTGCTTCTTCCGAACACGATACGAATTCCAGAGTTCGATGGCATTACGTGTGTTGTCCGAGCGAACGTACAGTGACAAGCAGCTGTACTGAACTGAAACGCGGCTGTAGGTCAGTGTAGAATAGAATCCACTGATCCAGATAAGGTAGTGTTGCACTTTGCTCTCTTCCCTATTTCGACAACTGGTGAGAGTCAATGCGACTCCACAGTGGAAACACTGCTAGTGTCGTTAATGGAAAAATAAATATCCATGGAACATTTCGAAAATTTTTCCATAAAAATTGGAAAAATTCCAACATGATTGAGTATCCACCTTTATCATCTTGATATTGTCGACCGTGCTACCCCCTGTTAAAGTGGCACTATCACCGATTGAAAATAGTACGAAAATACTGTGGGGGTCATCTGGCGGCAGTGGTGTTGTATACCTTTACCGCTTGCTCCCAGGTGCACGAAGACGTACCAGATTTTCACTCAATAATTAAGAAGGCTCGTGGCTGTTTGTTTCGTTAAAAGAAAGGGCGTGGCGCATTCCTTCGCTTGATGCAAGCAAGTGCTAAGATAGCACTAGATTGTCTAGAACCCCACATGTTGCCAGATTCTGCAGACTTTCAAGCGGTGGTAGTCCCACTTCAAGCTGTTACTGTTTTTAAGTTGCTATACGTTGCTCGACTCAATCAATCCTGTCAACTGCAGCTGTTTTGCTTCGGTGCTCACTGTGGGGGTTTATAACAATACTAGCAGTTGTGCCCGACTTCGCCCGCGGGTTTGTTTCGCCCGTGGTTGTTTCCCAGTTTTCGGTCGGAGTGACCTGATGACTGTGACAGGCAATTTTTCTTCCTGTAATACTCCCCTAATCCTCCCATCCTCTCCCGCTTTCTTCTCATCTTCTCATCTCCCTGCCCGCTTCCTCAGCCTCCCCCTCCTCCTGCCCCCTCGTCCTATTGGCAGATTTAGTAAAAACTGAATCGGTCTGTATTCGTGCTTGGTTCCAATTTTTCTGTCCGTCGCATGAACGCGATTGGTTTAAAGTAGCCAGTCACCTTCACTTTGTTCCCTCTTTGCTAGATTTATGTGGTTTAGACGAGTAGGCCATTCAGAACACCGGGTATTCGACGATAGGAGAGTTTATCATCGAAGCCAATATCCACTCGTGTCTCGAGAAAAAATAAAAGCTTTTCTTTCGTTTTTACAAATACATTTGTTGCAATGCAAAAACCTCAAGGGTGCCCTCACAGTGATGGGTCCCCCCCCCCGTTCGAATACCCTTTCGATTGATGAAATCATATAAGAAAACCACTAATACAGTCCCGAGGAGTACACAATGGATTTGAACGTATCATTGCTAGCATTTTTAGACACTATACCACGCGCCATGGCTGTTTGCTGTGACGTGCACATCACATGACTGGGCTAATCCAATCAGACAACCAAACAGTGGTTGTTCTCCTTCGTCATTGGCTAACTCATGGTGACGTCACGGCAAACAGCCATTGCGCATGGTTTTACAGCACTAAAATATGGGCACCAGTAATATAACGGTGCTGGCTAGAAACCGTCAGAGATTGTGCGTGCACCTGGCGTGCAGGCTGCTCTATCTTGTTTAATTTTTTTTTATAGTGCAAATCTTCAATGCTGCAAACAGGGCTGGGTCTACTGGGGGTGCAGGACTGTTTCCCTAATACAATCTTTATTTAACATCATTTATGCGCCTTTTTAAATTCCTTAAAGGTCAGTAAACATATTCTTCTCTTATTTTCCTGTAAAGGTACATTTTCCCTGGTTGGCTTTCCTATATAGCCCAGTTTTGCAACATTACTTCAGACGTGCGCAGCCTAAATGTTGCAAAGGCATTCAGTTTGTTACTTTCACCTCATGAGAAATGGTTTTGGCTACCTTCCCTCTAACCTATGTCAATGTTGCAAAAGCTAATTCGCGCAGGATGCTCGAATATAGTGAGAAGGTATGTCCTTTTAAAAGTGATTTATGCTTCTTTACAACCCACATTTCCCCTATCTTTCCTTAATTTAACTGTAATGTCCTACCAAGGGATTAAAGGGATATACCTCCCAGCGCCATTTTTCTCGATCCTCCACATCAAGTACGGCCCCAAAGGTCTATTTTCTTACCGTTAGTCTTTCCCTTGCTAATAATCCTTTTTAAAATGTGGCGTCTAGGAGATTTTCTGTTGAATATAATGGAACTTTATTTACTAAATGATGCATTGCGCGCGTGCAATAATCATGACGTTTCATCTCTGTGTGTACATCTACTAATTTTCTAATAATTACCATGAGATCTAAAATCTAATAGACTAATGCGGTAAAAATTAAAATTAATTATTCCAATAGATCGCCGAATCAAAATTATAAGACAATAGCCTAGAAAATTATAAACTGTGATTTTAAAATACGAGAATCATTCCGGTTTGTGACTACACGATCGTTGACTTGATTCTGTCTGGTGTAATATTCACAAAGCCAACCGAGACAGCAGCTACGCGCGGAACGCAGCTACCACCCCAGCCGACCTTGGCACTGTAATTGCTCGGATGATGATCTGCGCGTAGCTGTAATTTGGCACGCGGAATGTTATAAGGCAGGCCGGGTGTCCCTTTAAGTGCGAAGGCAACTTTGCTTTGGTGGCATTTTGGAGAGATAATAAAAATAGACGCTTTATTATGCAGCACATCAACATCTGTTGTGTTTGTGCTCGTTACACAAGTGTGTAGTCTTCCTCCAAAAATACGGCAACCGTAGTATTTATGGGCAATATGGATCCAGGTTACTGGGGGGGGGGGGGGAGATAAGGGGCGTAAAAATGATACCTGCGCCCCATGAATAATTTTTCGGCCCGGCCCTGACTACAAGGAGAAAATATAATTATAAATATTACACTTTCTAATATTAAAGTTGCTAAGGGCCCCAGAATGCAATAAAAAAAAACCTCGACCGCTATAGCACCAATTGTTTAAAGAAAGCCGCAAAAAACAACTTCCTCTCGTTAAAGGTGCCTGTTCACCATTTCGATAGCATTGCCCATGTTCTAGGCATAGCATCCACGTTCCAGATTCTCCGTGATCCAATAGGTTGATGGTGGGTCACGTGATCTCGTTTTAGTTATGAAAATCGCGGCGCTGCTGCGAATAGTGTAGTTCCATTTTTTAATTTAAACCGCTATTGTCTTTGCATTGCTCGAAGATTCCACGGCGCTTCATCTACGAGTCGAAAAGGTGCCTGTAAGTGACTTGACGTGCGTTTACTTTCAAATTTATGAAAATAAAATAAAATTAATGAAACAATTAAAAAATTTAAATTAAATTATTTAAATTATGGTAAAAAAAAGGTTACCATACAATTGTGAACATGAATTTGAGTGGTTCATCACCAATGTAATAATGTTATATTTCCTACATTTGCTTTCGCGCAGTGGACTACGTGCTGACATTCACGAACTCATCGTCACTGCGCTCGGCTTTCATCTCTCCCGAAACGAGAGCTGAATCATTTCTACTTAGCGCAATTTTAAAGTAGGTATCTTTCGCTAGATTAAAAACAGCTAGCGCTAGGTAATCATCCACATTGCATCTACTTATAATTCTGTTTTAAAGCGATTACTTCGACTGGTTCTAGGTCGTGTTAACATGTGATTGTGGTGTGAAGTGAAGCTAACTAGTTTGGAACTTAACTTGCTTTGATCCCTCAGTGAAAGTAGCCCCATCTAGCGTAAGAAAGTTGAGTTACTGTGCCCATAAAGATGCGGGTATCAAATCGACAACTTAAAATCATCTATAAAAAAATAGATCATCTATAGTTGTCGCGGAAAAGCATTGCTCTAAGATGAAAGACTGCAGAGATTATTATCGGTATGTAGCACTGTCACTAGCATTGCGTAAAGGAATGCATAGAAACATTTCTTTTAACGCAGTGGCTGCTGCCAGAACAAAATATGCTGGTAGCAAAACATTTAAAAACGCTGCTACCATTCAGCCCCATTACATATACTGTAAGGAATATCGGACAAAATCCCCTGGTCAGAATCGCTTCGGACAAATGCCCCCCCCGGACAAAATACCACCACTCGTTGGACAAAATCCCCCTCCTTTAAAGACATGTTAGGACTAAATCCCCCCCCCCCCCTCCTTCACTAAAATATTTTTTTCCCAAACAAACAATGTAATTCTTAACGTATTCCAAACAAGCAAGCTAACATTGATAAAAATTTAAATAGGCCTGCCTTAAAATTTGTAGGTCAGTTGGTGATAACCATCAAAACGGATGGTGAAGCCAACACCAGATAATCTTTCCAGTGATATGTCATCATCCTTGTTCTGCACAATGTGTTCGTTCAGTCTGGCTTGCAGATCAACATACTTTCGTCTTTCTTCTTTTCTGAGTGGGGTTATTACCTGCAGCGTCTTGAAGTATTAAATCAGATAAGGCAAGACACGTCTGATAGGAGCACATCGATCGTCTTCCAAACAGAGGGAAGACGACCATGGCCAACTATTCGGCCATATTTGTTGCTCCGTCCTTCAGATATGTTGTTTGAACGACATTTTCCTTCAATATTGTGCTGTCGTGAACATTCCAAAGAGCTGGGGGGGGGGGGACCTTGGACGACAACGAATCAGTTTTATAGTACCATTTCTTGTGTGTGGAAGTGAAACATTTCGTCAAATGCAAATTAGTTCAAAGTGCTGTCAGGTGACGCGTAGAACCTTATAATTTTAAAAAGGGGAGTTTGTCCAACGGGCGGTGGGATTTTGTCCGGGAGGGGGGGGGATTTTGTCCGGTGGGATATCGTCCTGGGGGATTCTATCCAGGGGGATTTTGTCCGAGTACCACTGTAAGCGTGGTGTACTGGTAACAAAGCACTTAAAAATGCTACCAGTAGAGCAGGTGGGCCAACGCGCGCGTTTTGCTATTTTCAAGCGTCACGCGAATATCTACTGGACTTTGATCGGTGAGCGCCAAGCGACGCTCGCCCGCTTAGTTGTTGCATGCTGGGATAAAAAAAAATGGCGGCATCAACGGATTCCGATCGGCGCCACAAGAAAGGAAAACGTGGTGTGCTAAAAGGTTGAATGCTCAAAATAAACGGCCAGATATCTTCATTACCGTGACCTTGACCCGTATGGCATCGAATCTTGGTGCTACAGAAGGGGGAAGTCGTGAAACAGCATAGCTGGAACGGAGTATCGGCCAGCATTAGCAAGCTCACGCGCCTGCCCACGCGTCTGATTTGAAAATGAAAGAGCGTTTGCTTTAGCGTGACGGTATCACGAGCGGCCCAAGCCGATTGTCCGCGCGCACTGCTTTGCTGCATGAACTGGCGTACGCGTCGAGCGGTCGAGCGCCACGCTCACGCACAAACTTTTATATTGTAAACGTAGCCTTACACGTACTGTGATAGTGTTGTACTGGCAGGCAGCAACACATTTGAAAACGCTGCTCCAGTAAGCCCCCATTGCATGTACAGAAGAGTGGTGTACTGGCAGCTTAGAGCAATAAACTCACTTTGTTACGGGTTGGAGCCTATTCCTTCGAAAAGCAACATTCACTTGCGTTATTTAGTGACGTCATTATCAACTAGGGGAACACAAGCGGGAAGCTTGGGGGACAAACGGGAGGAAACGCGTGTTGTTACTACGGTGGCTTTTGTGGGACAAACACCAATTTGTTTTCTACACACACGAGACTTTCATGAAACCCAAACTTCGGCGTTCCACCAACCAACAGATACGACGCACCACAACGCAGGAGGTTGTATATGGTAAACTGCAACCGGTACCAGTGGCCATCTTGTTTCGGCTTCATGAAAGTTTTGTGTGTGTGTGTGTGTAGAAAAAAAGTTCGTGCGTGTCCCGATAAGCCACCGTACGTACGTTGGCGATCACGCATCTTAAAAATGGGTGGCAAACAACAATAAGGAGAGCGGGGTGAAAGCGAATTTCGTGAAGCGCATGGTGTTACCTAACATTTGACGTATGCGGTTTGTAAAAATACCACGAATTGTTTTGCCAATTTTCCAACACACTTGTCGGCATCTTTGAACTCCAATGCCGCCCGACCCGGCTACGATTTCCAGCGACATATTGTCTGTGTTTCTGCGGTCCTTGTCTAGCTATTTGCGCTAGTAAACCTTCTGTGACGTCACGTTGCAACCATTGCGACTGTAAGAGTTACTACTCCCCCCCCCCCCCCCCCACCTCCGCTGCGGCCAATAAGCACCATTACACTGCATGTACTGTATTGTGTGCGCGGCGTATCTTGAATCCTGGAAGTATTTTACGAGCGACTAGGTCTTCCTGGAGGGGGCGGCTTTAATCGACGGCCGCCATTGTTTTTGTAACCATCTTGGATATCAACAAGGCACTCTGCTGCCAAAAGCGTACAATCGATTATCTGTGTTCGTTCTGCGGCGGACTCAAGATAGGCCACGCACACTTTAAGAGTGGTGAATATAGACAAGGGAATTGACGTCAAATTTGGGTTTAGTTTCCAAATTTCAAATTTACAATCCTCTGCAAGTGTCCAAACAAATTTACCGGAATGTTTTACTTCCCTCATTGAATGTTATTGTGCTTTATTTTAGACGCATTTGAATACGTCAACACCTTGCACAATGGCCGTCGAGAAAATTATGTCTTTCAAGTCATAATATTATTGTTAACTTTAATAGGACGTCCATATTGAATTATAGCTTAAAGGTCAGTGGTACTAAAACGCTTCACGTTATAAATCAACGAAATCTAATTAAGGATGATCAAACGAACTCGGCAGTTCTCGTCAGCTGCACATATATCAACATTGTGTTGCTATTGCAGACACATTAACATGCAACACAGCAGTATGTTTTTTTATTTTTTTATTTATGAGTGTAGCAACCCAATTCCATCTTCCTGTATGTGACCCTTCTGCTTCGTCAACGGCGTGTTCCCTTTACGGGAAGTTCCAATTAATTTGAAAGTTGAGTAACAACCAACCATTCAATTGGTTCAAGTTGCGTACAACATTTATTCTCAAATTCAGACTGCTCAAACTTTCCGTTAAGTAGACATACATTTACATCCATCATTTTTTTTTTGGCTCTAGTAAAACACGCCTTTCACAATTGACACGGCCTGGGCTTAACAATTGACACACGGCTCTGTCATTGTTGTCTGGCTTTTGGTCTTGGCTCATGGCTTCCTCCCATTTTGTCTTCCTAGCGGTTCCTCAAACCCCACGTCCGATACCAGATTTTTTGGGGGTAAACTTGTCCAAGCACCCGTGCTACTGCACGCTCAGTGTGGTTTGGATCGTCCCTGGGGTTTTTCACGTGATGCGCGATCTAAGTTTGCATTGGAGTGTCTTAGCGGAGTTCCGCTCCAATAATCTTTAAGTATACAGTAACAACGTACTTGTTTGACCCGTGGTTGTTTCCCAGTATTTGCTCGGTGCTGCCTGATCGTTCACTGCTACAGTAGTTTTTTGTTTGTGTAACACTCCCCCTTTCCGCCAATCCTTTCCCTCCCCTCTCCCCTCCTCCTTTTATCCCGTCCCCTCCCTCTCCTCTTGGTTTCCTTCCCTTTCTCCTCGTTGCTATACGTAGTTGAACACGTACCCGGCTTCCGGCTCCCGTGCTTGTTTGTGGTTCAGTTAATGCGTAATCATATGCTTAATGGTAACAGCTCACTTTGCCCCCCACTCCCAGTCTTTCGCTGTGGCTTAAGCGATGCGTACCGTGTGAAAAAGAAGTGTGCATGACGTCATGTAATACTTGCCCTTGAGATTACCACGGTGTTTAGTTAGAAGGTTAATTGTTAGAGCAAATTGTTAGTCGAGGCAACAATGTGCCAATTTCAACTTCTTTTCAGGGCAACAACGTCCCAGTTTCAACTTCATGCCAAAGAATTGACACACTCGCACGTTTTCATTGTTCCCCTTCCGGGGGTCGTCGTTACGGTTGCTTCATTTCTGCTATGAGACTTTGGTTTATAATGTAAGAAGAAGATATAATAAAAATCATTACTGAGAGAGAAGAAAGTGTGTTAAAATTTATTTTTTAAGACCTTTGAAAATTCAAATGCTCCAAGAGATGTCCGGCAGTTACACGTAAAGATTGGTACCGTACATGAGGGGCCTAATCTTTGTTTTTTTCTAAATTTATTTCCAGTCATGATTGGGAGAAAAAAAATTAATTTTTTTGTTTGGTATTTCTTATCGTTGATAATGGCCCGTCGTCGATTTTTACGGCGAAAGAACATTTTAACTGAACGGTTGGACCAGTCTCTACTAATATTACACAGTCCGTAGTTGCCCGTGTTACAATCGTAATGCCTTTTTTTTTCAGTAGAGTGCACAGACCACCGATAGGGCAAGGAGAACTTTTGTAAAAGGGCACGCTGAGGGTTTTTTTTTCTGATGGGGATCTCTTTTTTTTGCTCGTCAGTCTTCTTTTCGAGTTTTTACCCTTTTTTAAGTTTGTCTCTCTTTTTTATCCTTTTATGCCCATTTCTGCCCCTTTCCTGGCCTTCTTTTTGCCCTTTTTTGACCTCTAGGCACTTTTTCTGACTGCAGCACCAGCATTTATCGATTCAGAAAACCAAAATAGAGCATTTTTTTTTACAAAAGGGCATTTTTTTTCCTAAAAGAGCGGGGGGGGGGGGGGGGGAATTGCTCCCCCCAAGCCCCCCTCCTGGGCACGCTGGAGGGAGGGGTCTTTGGGTTTGGTAGTATGGTTGGTGATGGCAGATTGAAATTGACGTGAAGTAAATGATGAAGTCGGATTGGCTTTGTGGATGGAAGTTTTATGGTTCAGTTTACATGAGGCTCAGTATAGAATGCTCGTCCTAGTTGACAAAGGTCCTCCTTCCTAATCTTAATAAGACGGGTGTGAAATTAATGAAAGTTAGGGGGGCATGACGTGACTTAAGCTGGGAAGATTGGGGAGAAGAGAAAATTGGGGAAAATAATTCTAATTAATATTTACCAAAATGTTGCAGGATGACAAACCATCGGTTGCATGACAGGTTGAATTGGAGGATTGGAATGGGAATCTTTACATTGGGACTCGAGTATAGTACAATTCGTCGTCAAGGCTCTTACATTGTTAACATTGGAACATATTAACAGTGACAATTGTTGTTTGACAATTACAACGTTATCTTGGAGGAAGAGCAGATTGTTGGACACAATCTTGGACGCAAGGCTGATTGAGGTAGTGACGTCGGCCAATAATATCTCGACACCAAAATGGTCGCTACAACGCCACTGCCTTTTTTTCAACTATCGGTAACGTTGATAATTTTAATCGGCATTTCATGCAATTTTTGAGGCGACATACAAGTTAGACATGAACTTCGAACAGTCCGAAGTAATGTAAAAAAAAGCACCCTACATTTTTGGGTGTCTATGGGCTTTAATTTTTACAGGTTGTCTAACTTGTTGACAGAGTGTCGCGTCGTCTAGACTTGGCAGCGGGATACGTGTCACCGCTGCAAGTCAAACATTTACACAAATGCGCAGAAACGCTATAAAGCTTTGAATCATCGGACTATCTTATTGTTTTATTTTTAAGCCTAAAGGGAAACCGACTCTTTAACTATCCTGACGTCAGGGCGAAGCAAGTTTTGAGAAACCGTAATCAAATCGTGATTTCACTTTTATGTACTGTTGCTACGCTACGCACACGTCACTTCCGTTATAAAATGGCCTCCGGAAACAACACGAGCCCTCCAGTGGCTATTTCGGTCCCGACAGAATAGCCCTAAAAACCCAAAACAGACCGCTTCGGCTTCCGTCAACAGCTACAAAATGGCTTCCTACAAGGCTCTGCTTTAACACAATAAAATCAATTGTAAAAATCCCACAGGATATAATAATTCTTAACGCGAAGGACGTTGTAAAATGTTAAAGCGGTCCAAATCCCCGAAATCGTAATTCGCGAACCCCGGCTTTTGGTGAAAATTTAACGAAAACAAGGTCCGGGTAGGCAAGAAATAATCTAGTTAAAACTTCCTTTTAGGAAATTAGTTTTTATCGTTTCGCTGAAAAGCTTTAATTAGACCGAATTTCGTTAGGTTGTCTGTTGTTAACTATTAACAACCCTGTTTGTTTTCAGTTTATAAAGTCTCCTCAAAATTCTGCATACAGACGAAACCTGTTTCTGTTGAATCAAAAGTGAGACCATTTTATCCCATTTGTGTACGCCCTGTGTTCCCTTATGAATGCTCATAAATTTGATTTTTTTTTAATGAGTTTTGCTTCATTACAACGTGGTAAATAGTAGAACGTTAAAGGCTGGATTACGGGCGGAATAATGAATAAAAAGAATTACAAGTAAAGTTAGGGCTATTGATGTTTACTTGTTCAAGATTTGATGTTAAATGTATACTCGCCTGCCACTGCCTAACCTGCTGCAATGCAACTATAGTGCCTATCTTGAGTTCGCCCCAGAACGAATACAAATAATATATGTTTTCGATAGCAGAGCACCTTGTTGATATCCTAGATGGTTACAAAAACAATGGCGGCCGTCGATTAAAGCAAGATGTAGAGCCAGGAAGCCAGGAAGATGTAGCCGCTCATAAAATATCTGCAGGACTCAAGATACGCTGCGCGTACAATAATGGGATGGGATGAATACATATTTTGGGGGCATAATGACTCAAATAAGGTTTGTGGAGGAGAAATGGAAGGAATAATTTCATATAGAGTACCAAAAACAACTTACTAGTTGGAGGAATTGTTAAAGAGGTTGCTATGCTATCCATTGTTGTAGGTATGGTGAGTTCATGGTTACAATAAAGGTTACAATTTTACAATACAATTGTTGCTAAACAATGCAATATAATCTTTTGGTCTTTGGAGGGAAGACAAACTGAGAAACAGATCTGGATAGCAAGGCTCTCTGGTGAAGTAATGTATGGTCGTCCAGAGTTAACTAACGATAGACTTAGCTATACTCAGATCTATCCCTACAATAGCTTCAAAAACGTATTTCCGGTAACTTTGGAACTAGTGGAAACAAAGAAACGCGATTTTGCGGCATTTTTAAGGCAGAGCTTCAGCAGTATATGCCTGTCTTAGCGTGTAAAGCTGTATTTTTAAATTGGATAAGTACCCATCAGCGGAAATCATACACTAGCAATAACATAGCACGGTAAAGTGCCATCGGAGTGGTATGACCCGGATTCGAACCTGCGAACACTCCCATCGCCAGATCACTACCATACCGCCTTTCCCGACGTGGCCACTTGTCCACTAGCAAAAAGATGACTCACTGAACCCCTTATTACGGTTGTAACTGTGATCAGGACTCCATTCCACCGAGTGTGCTCGGTCATAGGCAATGGAGAGGGTACACAAATCAGTACTTCAGTCGAATGGAATCCTGTCACGGTTGTCACTAAATAAGGGTTCAGTGAGCATTTTTATGCCAGTGGACTAGTGGCCGTATCGGTGAAGGTGGTATGGTAGTAATCTGGTGATATACTGGTTCGCTGTGTAGCCTGTGACGAATCCAGGTCATATTACTTGAATGAAACGTAAGTGCATAAAGGAGGCTTACTATACTACTTTTATTTCATCTTTGCGGATGAATTATTTCCAATATACAGCAGTTTATGCCTATTTAACTTATGAATCTAAACACATAAACCAAAATGTTGGAATGTTAATGTGAACAAAATTAGCTTACGTAGCAACAACCAAATGCTGGATCAATCAGGTGTCGAGATCGATTAGCCATCGTATCGGCGTGAAATGCGTGAAATGTTTTAGCAGGGCTGCACCGATATACCACGGTATCGGACCGGATCGGTATCAGCGAGCCGTTATCAGTAATACCTCATTTTTTCGATAATTCCGCAAGAATTGACCGATATTGACGATCAGCAACCGCCCGTTTTAACCCTTTTTTCTACAGCATTCGAATGGTACAAATTTCAAGTCCGCGCAGGTAAAGTCATTTCCAAAGTAATTAACACAAAACAAAATTAGGTTCCAAAAAAAGACACGTAATTATAAGAGCAAGACATTAATCAACAAAGTCAAAGTCTCAGAACTGGAAATTTGTTAAAAGTATTCGTCCCTTCAGTCCTAAGTCAAGTTATAACTTTTTTTTTTTTACAAATAAAAACTCATCGGTATCGGATTCCAGCACTCGACCAGTATCGGTATCTGATCGATCGAATTGGAAAAAAAGTGGTATCGGTGCCAGGGCTTCCACTGCCAAGTGATTTTCCATTTTTGTTGTTGTAGGAAAAACCCACTTCAAAGGATAGAAAAATTGACAGTAGGTAAAAACGTAAAAAATAGGGAAATCCGGTATTTCAATTTAGAGATAGCATTTTCCTAAATGTTGGTGTCTGGTCCCATCTTTTTAAAACGTATAGGCTCCCAACCAAGAAAAATAAACGGAAATTATTAACTTACAGTAAATATTTATATTTGAAGGATAATTGAGCAATTTTTCTCCTTTAAATCTTTTTAAAGTTTTTTTTTGTAGTTTTATTAGTCAATTATGCAAACAATATTTTTTTGTAAAATAAATTTTGTAATAATTAAAAAAAAATAGGTACAATTTCAGAATCGATTTTAGAGATGAATAATAAAAAGGAGAAATTTATTACAATAAAGGGGGGAAAATAGAAATTATTTGGTTACACATGAAATCTTGAGAAAGAAGGGCTGTGTGGAATGGCTGACTGGTTCAGCCCTTTCATTGGGTCTAATATCGGTATCGTATCGGCTCAATGCACAAACTCTCAGAACGAGTCTCTGTGTCAACAAACACAGTGTCCGAGCCAGAGTTGCTTCCAAACGTTGGTTTAGCTTTACTCAGTGGCTTAATTAACTTTTGTCACGTAATGTGTCGTTTTCAAGGGTAACCCGGTAATTGCTTCTGTTGACTTTCATCGTAATAACGTTAACGTACGATCGCCTACTCCCCAGACACGTCGCCGTTATTTTGGAAATGGAGGCTCTATGAGGGACGAATATTACAGCGTCTAATTAATGATAAGTTTTTGTCTGAAAAATCAACATTCCTATAGTGTCCGCGGCCTATCTTGAGTTCTCCGCAGAACGAACACAGATAATCGATTGTACGTTTTCAGTAGCAGAGTGCCTTGTTGATATCCAAGATGGTTACAATAACAATGGCGGCCATCGATTAAAGCCACCGCATCCAGGAAGACGTAGCCGCTCACAAAATATTTTCAGGACTCAAGATACACCGCGCACACAATAAATCAATTTTTCGGAAATAAATTTTTCCAAACTATAGCAGAATCAAACTAAAGAAAATAATAGAAGCGGACTGGGGCAGTTGGCACGGGATCTAATCTATAAGAAACTTTTGCTCCCAAGGGAAGGGGGGGGGGGAGGGGGCGAGAGGAGAGGTGGGGGAGAGAGAAAGTATGGGTGTTTATTTTTAATAATAATAATAAACTTTATTGTAGCACGTGAAAGTACAAAGATCGACAAAATTCCAGAAAAAAAAATTGATTGTGCCACAAAGGGCGAGGTTTAGGCGCTGGGCCCATTCTTACACCTAACCCAAACCATCATGTAATTATGCACAATGTAATTACATTAGCAGACAATAGCAAAAACTAAAGTAAACAAGAAGTTGGGATATAGTGGGGGTTGGGGGAGGGAGGAGACAGAGGAAAAAAGAAAAAGAAGGGAAGAAAAAGAGTGGAAGAAGGATGGTGACCAAATTATGAATTAAACAAGTGACGGAATAATTGAGCTTTGAAAGTTCCAACACTAGAACAAGATTTAATGACTTCGGGCAAATCATTCCATAACTTCATGCTCTGAACCAGAAACGACGTTTGGTATTTGATAGTGCGACAGCGAGGGGGAGTGAAGGGGCGGACATGACTGAATCTTGTTGGATCAGCCAGTGCAGAATTTTTTTGAAGGGGGCGGGGGAAGAATAAATGAAATATCGGTAAGTTTTGCTCAAAATTTTCGGGAAAAAATACACCTTTCAAACAACGGCGTCAAACAAAAGTATTAGGCTTATTCGTGACGGTTTTGATCTGCATCCACCAGAGAACCAAGATTTTTTTAATAGCCTAACATTCCTTTAATAATTTTTTTTTTCAAATATTGTTAGTAACGCACTTTTTATGCATCGTACTATCTTTCATTAAATAATCATAAAAAAAAAACTAAAAATACATTTATATCCAACACAAATATTCACAAGTTGAACGAGTCATACGAAAGTAAATTCAATGGCATTAGTCGGTAGGGAATTTCAAAACGTCACGTGACGTCATCACTCTTGTACGCCTTAAATCCCTAGTCATAGGAAAATGAAATCTATTAGATGACATGAGTGAACTGATTTGGTTCGTATGAATGTATCTAGTTACGCAATCACAAAACGATTACAGAAATTGGATGCCATAATTGCTTCCTTTCCACAAGAGGAAAAAGGTCTCGTCTGCCGCTTTGATCACGCGACTATAAGCTTAATTCTAAAGTGAAACGGGGAACTTTTCAGCTTAAAATTAAACGTACATACATCCTGAAGAGGACCACCAGCGAATTAAATGGCCTTTTTGCATGATTTCGGTGCCATATTTTACAGTTTTATGAGGTGTTACGCCGAAACCGAGTGAGGTTCGCAAACCGGACTTGAACTCCAAGTTTGAATAAA